>APFE031383090.1:0-15215 GCA_000404065.3 Pinus taeda
AAAGGAAGAATCACACCTTAAAGGAAATGGCTAATTGTATGCTTCAATCTAAAGGACTTAGTCTTAACTATTGGGCATAAGCAATTAACTGTGCAAATTACATAATAAATCACACTCCTACTAATGTTTTAAGGAATATCACTCCAGAAGAAGCATGGAGCTCAATTAAACCAGATATGA
The DNA here is from genome assembly GCA_000404065.3 of Pinus taeda. Lineage (NCBI taxonomy): Eukaryota > Viridiplantae > Streptophyta > Pinopsida > Pinales > Pinaceae > Pinus > Pinus taeda. Next base: position 181 of record APFE031383090.1, read on the forward strand.
GTCACTTTCGTGTTTTTGGAAGTGAAGCATGGGCCCTTATTCTAGATGAGAAACATAAAGTTTTAGAACCTAAGAGTGAAAAATGTATTTTTGTTGGATATTTTGAAGATGTCAAAGGATATAGACTTATTCCATTTAAGTCCAAAAATGTTAGCATTAGAAGAGATGTAAAGTTTGATGAAAATATATCGGCCTACGAGCCTAGTTCAACGAATGTGCCACCTCTCTCTATCTCTTCTACTTTTGAACATATTTCTTCTTCAGATGATGAAAGTGAGGATGACAATCCTTCCCCACCTTCTTAGGATCCTCCTTCAGATCCTTCACTTCCAAAATGGGTCCGTGCTACTCAGGATAGCAGGTGATCTTGCCGGTTATCCTACAGATCAGCGACGTAAACGTTCTCAGTTTGAAAGAGCCTCTTCTTTACTGGCTCAAGCTCCAGTAAATCATGATCCTGACACTTTTGCAGAAGCTTCAGGCCATCCACATTGGGAAGTAGCTATGAATGAAGAATATCATTCATTGTTGGCAAATGATACATGGTATCTTGTTCCTCTACCAAAGGGACGCAAACTTGTTAGATGTAAATGGGTTTACAGAACCAAGTATGGACCAGATGGGAAAGTTGATAAACATAAAGCTCGTCTTGTTGCTAAGGGCTTTCCACAGGTTGAAGGCATTGACTACACTGACACCTTCTCCCCTGTTGCCAAAATGAACTCTATCCGCCTTGTTCTTTCCCTGGCTGCCTCTTTAAAATGGGAAGTCCATCAGATGGATGTTAAATCTGCCTTCTTGCATGGGGACTTGCATGAAGAAATCTATATGGAACAAACCATTGGCTTCATCCAAACAGACTCCAGCCTTGTATGTCGACTTAAGAAATCTCTTTATGGTCTCAAGCAAGCTCCTCGGGATTGGTATGCCAAAATGGATAGCTTTCTTTTAGAATCTGGCTTTTCTAGGTGTTATTCTTACAATACTGTCTACACCAAGAAAGTGGGCAACTCCCTTATCATCCTTGTTCTTTATGTTGATGATCTTATTCTTATTGGTAGTAATCCCAACCTTATAAACCATGTGAAGTCCAGCCTTAAAAAGAAATTTGAAATGACAGACTTAGGACACTTACACTATTTTCTCGGTCTTCAAGTCTTGCAATCCAAAGAGGGTATTTCCCTTTCCCAGTCCAAGTATGCTTGTGATATTCTTCGTCATTTTCACATGGAAGATTGTAAGCCAGCTCCTTCTTCCTTTCAGTCTGGAGTCAAACTTTCAGTCTCTTGTACTTCTCCTGAAGTTGATGCTACCTTATACCGTCAACTTGTAGGAAAACTCTTGTATTTAAACCATACTCGTCCTGACCTTTCCTTTGCTGTTGGCCTTGTTGCTCGTTTTATGCAAAACCCCCGTGAAAGTCATTGGAAAGCAGCTAAAAGAATACTTCGTTATGTTCGAGGTACAGTACAGTTTGGGATTCATTACAGTGCCAAGGCAGCTCCTCTATTAGTTGGTTTCACTGATTCTGATTGGGCTGGTGACCCTGATGATCGGAAGTCTACTGCCGGTTATGTCTTCACTCTTGGTTCAGGACCTATTACATGGGCTTGTAAGAAACAGGCTGCCATTTCTTTTTCGTCAGCAGAAGCAGAGTATCGTGGTGCCGTGGAAGCTAGTAAGGAAGCCTTGTGGCTTCGTCAGATCCTATCAGAATTTGGCTTTGAGCAGCAACATCCATCCACACTTTGGTGTGATAATCAAAGTGCCATTCAGCTATGCAAAGATCCAGTCCAGCTCAGCGCAGCAAAAACATTGAACTACACATGCACTTCATCAGAAAACTCATTCATGACCATGTTCTTGAACTGCAATATTGTTCAACAGATGATCAGGTTGCAGACATCTTCACAAAGGCTCTCACAGAGGCGAAGTTCACTAAACTTCGATATATGCTTGGAGTTCAGGAAGTTGTCACTAAGGGGGGATAGGCTCTAGTGCCTCCTTCCTTCTCCTATTGTGTCATATTTGTAAATCCTTCAATCCAATCCCAAGTTGTTCTTAAGGGGGGATGTTAGGATATTCCGACACATAGGAATAGTTAAGTATAACTTGGTCTAGTATAGAGTTAGGTAAAGTGTGTTTCTTTACTATGTACTTTGTAACTTACAATCCAACGGTCACGATATGTAGTGATCTGACGGTTCATTCTCTCCTCGGTATTACCGACACTTGATTTGTGGCTTAACACCCGATTGGTCCATGATCTCTATTTAAAGAGCATGGAGGGTCATTTGTAGGTTAACTATTCATGAGAGAAGCTTATGTAAATTTTCACTCTTTTATTAATAAATTGCCTGAAATGGCCGCGTTGGCTCAGGCCGTGGACTATTTCCCTCTTTGAGGGTTTTAACCACATCAAAAATACTGGTGTATTGATCTGTGATCTGTTTGTGAGCGATGTCCTTTGGTGTTCTATTTGAGGAACTTACCCTGTAAATTCCTACAGTCATGAGCCTCTTGCTTACCTACTTTTCTTGTGTATTTCATTTTTTCATTGTCTTTGTGCAAACATTGGTGTCAAAGGAATTGGACTTGGAAGGCTAATATGGAGTAGGTTATCCCTTTTCTATTTGAATTATGTAGGGACCTTCCCTATGACATCATTATTTTAAGGCAACAAGTTCAAGATATAGGAACCATCTGATATTTAACAAATATGAAGTGATACAGTTTAAGATACGACATTGAAAAATAAGCAATTAGACAATCCATTTGATACTAGTCAATCCTTAACCACATCCTTTATGAAGTTGCATATTAATTAAAAGTACATCAATATTGAAAACACCTAAATTTAAGATACTTGACTGGTCCAATCTTTTATTTCTTTCTAATCCCCCTTTACCCCAAAATTTACTCTTGATTTAGTTTACTTGGTTTTAAAATGACACTTACTTCATTATGCGAATTGGTATGATCACCTTATCTTAATTACATCTCAATGATTTTTTTTTTTATGCTAAGGGTGCCAATTCAGTCATGCCCTTTAAGAACTTCCCTTTGAAGTTCCAAGGGTGTCACACCAATCTGTTCTTTCTTGATGCCAAGGGTTCCAAGTCGGTCGTTCCCTTCAAGAACTTCCCTTTGGAGTTCCAAGGGTTCCATGTCACTTTGCCTTCAAACATACAATGACTACGAGGGGAAGAACTAGGTGTGACAACAGAGACTTCTATCTTCTCCTATGTTTCTATCTATAGTGAGATTAATGGTGTTGGGGATTGAAGAATTCTTTTTTATGTGCACCCCTTGTAAAATCCCCACGAGCGACCCAATCTGGCGCCTACCCCCACGACATCCTGATCTCTAAGGTGAAGGTACCCCAATACTTCTAGCCCAAGTCATAGCAGGAGTGCTAGCATGTGGAATTAGCCACATTATCCCACCCCTCCCATAAGGGTCCATCTATCTATATAGACATGTCACCCATCGATCCGAACTTATGCATAAACAAAACAAAATACAAATATAAACATAAACACAGAGATGCAAAAAAATAATTATTCATTTCATTAATATCAAAGAACTAAAAGATGATTACATACAGAATGGAAATAAACTAGCTCGGGCGATGGTAGCTTATCTTTGAGATGAGATGTAGTGGCTACATGCCTATGGACTATGTTACAATGAGGCTTAAGGGTCTTTTTATTATTGAATAACAAAGATGAACACTGAACAATGAAAACCCTAACCCTAGGAGATGGAACAGCAAGAGTTTGTTGGCATTATGACTAATGCGTTGTCATTGATGACAACCTACTTGATGAACATGTCAACAGGATGCGTCTACATGTGACAAAGAGTTTGGTCAAAGGCATAGCATTATTAATCTAGGTTGTCATTGATGTTAATATGGCATTAACCGATATTTCAATATTACTGAGATGGCTAATGATAGTTAAAACTCTTATTTGACAAGGATATCATGAATGAAGATGTCAAGCCACTAAGAAGGAGTTTCGTCCTAGATGCCTATTGTTCAAATGGATCACTGCACTATCATGATGACATATATGGTGACATTAAATTTGATGACATGGAAGTTGAAGGAGTTGTAGATCACTTGATGGCATGAGGATTAAAGACATAACAAGTGGAGACCTCACTTAAAAACACTAGGTGACAAAGAAGAAGCTCATACTGTCCCAATCATTTCTGCACTAAATAACGACCAGTCACATTGAAAATTATTTTTCACCTCCTTAGATGTAGAATCTCATTATGAGACCTACACCATATTTTAGTGCATAATTTTTTCTTTCCAATGAGCTATTACACAACCTGAAACTCCAAGTGGTTTGAAAGTTATGAATTTTTGAAGTTATTTTATTAAATCTAAACATGGAGTTGACCTGAGCAACCTACACAAGTTGGCCTCCAAATAGAGGACGTGAATTTTCATTTCAAGGATGGAAGGGTATATAAAGAGAGGCTTGGACCTCTATTTTTCTCAAGTAATTTCAGTGAAAATGTAGAGAAAAAGGACCAAACAGCTAGGAGGTCGAGGAGGATGTTTTAAGATCACAACTTGGGCATTTTCAGTGATTAAAATATTCTTAAAGAGTTCAGACTTAAGGACAGAAAAAAAAACTTGTGACAACTACCTTTGGAGGATTATTTGTAATAAATATATCTTTATCTTAGGACCTCTTTCACCTTTTGGAGAAGCACAAATCACTGTTTGACAATCTTGTGTGGCTCAGATAGACATTCTTTCAAGGACAGTCTCAAGAATTGTCTCCTATGGATAGATTGCAGAGTCTTGTGCCTTGGTTTTTAATGGAAGAAAAATTTAGGGCAGAAAATAGTCCTGCCATAATTCAGACAACAGACTTTGGATACCTTTTAAGGCCTCAGACAATTACTTGGGAAGAAGCTCGGTTAATCTGTCTCTATCTCTGATTTGTGGAAGACAATCATAATAGAATTTCATTGGATATTGATAGGCTGCTACAACAATAAGGAGTAATTTTGAGTTCATAGTTTGAAGTAGGATTGGACCCTAGACAGTGAAAAAAGAATAGCTTCAAGCTCGGATTTTACTGGTGTATAGTGATAGACTGTGATCCTGAGGGGAAAACTTGCTAAAGGTTTGGGTAGATCTCCTATTGGCATTTAAAAGGTTCAATATTGAAGATAATATTTTGAACATTGGATAGTTAATAGAGCTTGGAACAAAGAACAAAGAAGAATTTGGTCAAGGACATACCAGTAAGTGCATCAATAATCAAAGCTAGTGAAGGGTTTTGGAGACTTTGATTGAAGTATTTATGCAATGACCTTGAAGAAGATTGGAGATTTTTTGAGAAGCCTTAAGAGATCTTGGAGATACCATTGAAGACCATGATGCATCATTGATGTCATCATGAGGTGACTTGGAGAATTTCCTTGGGTATGATGAAGAGAAGTGGTGACACCTTCTATATTACCAGGTTGTAACTAATGATGTAGCGTGAAGACTACAGTGAACCTAAAGATTGACAGGGCTCGGTAAACAAGACCTTGGGATCCGTGAAGTACAACCAAACATATTTTGACAAAGTGAAGCTATAGGGTTGGACCCCTTGGGCTTGGTGCCTCAGAATTGACAAGGTTGCTACCTTGGAAAGTCCAAGTTGGTGCTTGGCAAATATAATATTGGTGTCCTTGGAGTTGGTGCTCATAAACTCAAGGTTGGTGCCTTGGATAAGATAGGGTTGAAGCCCTAGAGATTGGAGCCTCACTAAATTCCAAGTTGGTGCTTGGAAATAGGTTGGATTCAGATCGGTGTCTTCATCTAGGGTTGAAGCCCTATATATATTGTACTTGATTCACTGTAAAGATTATATTAATAAAACAATTTATTCTTATTATTCATTTTGTGTTTTAAATATAAGTGATCTAACTCGTAAAATTAACAGTTTAAAATAAATATTGATTCACCCATTCCCCCCCAGTATTTCCAACAAGCAATTAAGAGGCAAAGGAATGATAAAGATAAAATTTAAAGAAGTATATGTGGGTTGTGTGAAGCAAAGCCGCTTACACACGCAAGTATCAAGAACAAAAATCACATACAATTTTTGAACCAAGGTATTCTAAATACCAAGGGTCTTTACCATGGTATTGACCCATGGTATTAAGCTCAGCAAGGAATATTTGAGCTCGTCAAAGAATACCATTAGCATTAGTGTGATTTTAACCTGTGGTATTGGATAAGGGCTAAGCTATATAAGGAGATAAAGCTCAAAGTGTTTGGGTGTGCAAGTGATGAAAATTTCATGAATAGTTAGATCTGAAGCAAGTGTGCATGCATTGGGCTAGTAACGTATTGTTTTAGCTCAAACTAAGTATGCACCCGAGAATTTGATGATGGATTAGATCCAATATATCTTAAATGAATAAATTGATTTGATTTGTATCATTTATGTCTCACACATGTTTTATGATGTATGTTGAGAGATGGGTTTTTTTTTGAAGGTCTAATGTGCATCGAAGCTATAAGTCAATAATTGCATATCTGTAGGCAGTTTTGACAGCCTGAAAAGTGCACATACACGTGTTTAATACTGGTAAGTCACGCGTCAATTCATATCTATACATGGGTTTGATTCCTGAAGAGCGCATACACATACAAAAGTGTTTTGTGGAAAGTGTGTATATAAGCTAGGGTTTTGCTGAATAAGATGTCTGATCAGTCTAATCAGTCTTGATGTGTTTCTGTTGTCTGTCAATGAAGTCTTACTTGATGATCTGGGCTTAATAGTGATGTCTAAAGATGAATTGATTGAGGATTGGTATGTTGAAGAGTGATGACGCAACTCGTTGAAGATCAATGATGGTTCTGTGATAATTTCATAATGATTCAGTGGTTCTCTGTGTGACTCAACGTTTGTTTCAGAATGGTAGTGACATAATTTCAAGGTTAAATGTTTCGATATCTATACATGGGTATGCTTCAAGGAAGTCTCGTATACACAAAGTATGGCTTGGTATATTGATAGGTGGTTGTGCATTGAAGTTTTTGATCTGTTGTGGTTTAGCTTATTCTAGTTGCATTAGTTGATTGAAATTCAGTGATTGTTTCAGTGAATTAATTCAGCATTTGGTTATGTATTTGGCTCAATAATATGTGATGGTTTTAGAATGAGATTGAGTGATTGATTATGTAGTACAAAGATGAAAATTCAGGTTTTAGTGTATTGAGATATGTACACAGGTACTATTCATAGAAAGTGCATACATATGCCGGTATGGCTCACAACAATGGTGTATATATTCTGACATATGATTGATCAGTGTTTGAAGTGACAGGATTTGGTCTCAGTGATGAATAATATGTGGTCTAGTACTCTAATGAATGATTTTACAATGATATAAGTTATTTTTGTTGTTTGAGAATAAGTTAGTTCAATGATTGGGTTGGTTGATTCAGTTGGTTTATTGATTGAGTGATTTGTTGCAGTGATTAGTTTCAGTTTTGATATTTGGTATTGGGCTTAAATGATGGTAGTGGGTCCAGTCTGAAAATTTGATGAAACGTGGCCTACAAGTTGTGATGTTTTGAATCAGGTGGATCAAGTGTGAAAATTTATGAAATGTGATCCACGGTGGTGCTGAGGGTTAGAGCCTTGAGTGAGGGAGTCGAAGCTTCATTCCAGTGGTAACTAATAAAATAGATGAGGGGCTAGGAGCTCCTTCTGGTGGGTGCTGGTAAAAGATATTAGGGGGTAGGTGCTCCCTTCTAGTGGGTGCCAGAGAATGAGAGAAGATTGTAGCCTTCTGCAGGTGGGTGTTTGCATGCTAGTTCGAGTCTGCGCCAGTACAAGATTGCAAGAAGTTTTTCTTTATAATAAAAAGAATACTGAGATGACAACATCAGTGGTTTTCCCCACATTAGGTTTCCACCTAAAATCCTAGTGTTCATTTGTGTTTCTTATGTCTGATGGTTTATTTTTTTCTTACTACACATGGTCATTGTTTAATTAATGCTAAATTATGTACTAATACATTGATTCAAGTTAAATAGACGACGAGTTAACTACAAAGTAGTTTACTGGATATATGCTAGTTGTCTACATAACAGTCGCATATATACTCAGGTTTCTTATAGTAAAGTATTGTACAGAAATATGAGTAAGAAAAGAAAAAGTTTTAGTGAGTTTCTAAAATACTGATTCACCCCTCCTCTCAGTATTTTTCCCAACAATTGGTATCGAATTTGGTCCTTTGGAAGAAGGTTGATGGCTTGAAGCAAGATTCATCAAGATGAAAAATGAAGAGAGGACAACATCTATCAAGCTGCTATTGTTCAACAAAACCAATCTTGTTTTCTGGAAGGTAAGAACAAGAGATTACTTACAGTCACTTGCAGCAGATGTATGGGAAATCGTTGAAGGAGGCTATCAACATCTATCCTCCATTCCCACAGATGAAGAGGAAAAGAAGAAATATGAGATCAATGCAAACGTTGTCATTTCTCTGTTAGGAAACTTGATAAAATCAAATTTTTTCAAAGTCATGTAGTTGAATACGAAAAAGGCTATATGGGAAAAGATTATCCAAAGTTATGAAGGTGACACCAAGGTAAAAAGTGCCAAAATTAAAACTCTTAGAATTCAATATGAAACTCTCAGAACACACAATGATGAAAGTATCAAAGGTTTCTTTCTTAAGGTAGATGAAATCGTGAATTTTTTGAGAAAGCTTGGTGAAGAAATAAAAGAATCATCACTGGTTGAGAAAATACTAAGGTGTCTAACTTCTAAATTTGATTCAAAAGTTTATGCCATAGAATAGATAAGTTGCAGGAATATGGCAACAAGGATCATGCCTGTTATGCAATCAACTCACAAAATAGAAGAAAATATAGATCAATGACTTCAAATTTAGCTTCTTCGAGGGGGCACTCTCCTTTACATTACACAAATGAATAATTCTTGGATGATATAGATGACAAGACCTCCTTTCTATATAAAGGAGTCTAAGGGGTCACAATATAATCAGAGTCGAAATAACAATAATATTCTAAGGGCACAAAAATAATAATAGTGGGCTTCTAAGGGGCACAACAATAAAAATATAGGGACTACATGGGCACAACAATACAACAAGAGGGTTGCACTAATAACAATAAGGGGCTAGACTAGTAGTATAGGGACCTAACATGCCCCTCTCCTTAAAAAAAGTGTTGTCCTCAATGCCTGAGTAGTTATGGATGCTTCTATATAAAATTCTCATCCTCCCATGTGGAATCTTCAGTGGGTAAGTTCTTCCACTTGATGAGATACTTTGAAATTGATTGATTTCGTAGTTGTCGATTTCTTATTTCTGTGACTGCTTTAGGTTCCAATATGATTTTTCCCTCCTCTTCAAGTTATGGTAATATTGTTTGAACTGGAAGCTTATCACCTTAGGACAATGCATCTAGTGTGTGCTCTGTGCTCTATGTTGAAAGAATCCCATTTCTCTTTCCTTAGTAGCTAGGTTTTTCATTGCAAAAAGAAGATTAAACTATTGTTTATCATCTTAGATTGCATTTTAGGAATTATATATCTACATCACGCGGTGAACCTGAAAGGCAAATTTCTTAAGCAAGATCAACTGTAAAATAAATTTAATGAACCTAAAAACACTTTGGAACCTAACACACAACATTTAGAAGTCTAGTCTAGAGACGTATTCCGGCGTCGTAAAGCCTAGTAACTATCGCTTTCATTGTTGGTTGGGTGATTCCTCCTCTTTGAGATGACAAGTGCCAGCACAGACTTGTGATCCCACGTACCATCGAGTATATATTGGGAGACCACAATAGGATATATCCTTTATCCTTAGGAAGCCGTGTCTGCCGCCCTATCGATCACAATGCACTGGACACAACATTCGGGAAGATTGACTGCCGTACCGTAAAAAGTATTCTGCAGTTTTGCGATTGGTTTGGTAATCCCTCTGTCTAGATTTTCAAAGTAGTCTCTTTCGTTCCTTTTCGGACTCCTTAAAGGAAAAGGTCCATCTGAGCACTTGTCACTTCAGGCTCTTTAAAAATCAAAGGTAACTAGAGTCATCTTTTGTTTTTTCTCAACTCTTAAAAATTGAAAAACCAAGTTGTGTCAAAGCGTCTAAAATTTATTTTAATCAGAATAACATCACTGTTCCCTCATTGGTCTTAGGTTGAGAAAAATGGATTCCACTAAGCAAGGATTTCCCCTTGGAGGAAATCCTAGTCCTTTCTCCTCTTGGGGAGATGTTGGTGCACCATATGGCCACATTGTCACTTCCAGGATTGACGATTGGCTTGCCCATATGGCTCTTCTCGACCTCCGTCATTCAGAATACCGTGATTCCTGAACAATCAAGTTAGCAACTAGATGATACTAGAGTTACCCCCCAACCTTCTACTTCATCCGTTTCTCCCTCTCCTCCTTCCTCTTCACTTGATGAAGCTGCTAAAGCTGAAAATCAAGTAACTAAGAAGGAGAAGAAGGGGAAGGAGAAGAAGGAAAAGAAGAAGAAGGAGCCAAACACAAAAAGGGGCAACCGTGCATCGTCTAGCGAAAATCCACACATTGCACCGTCCAAGCCTAAATCTCCATGTGTCATTTGCAAAGGAGACCACTATCATCGAGATTGTCCTTGCATCCCTCAGATCTTAAGGGACTGGTCTCCTCGTTTGCACAATCCGGTGTCATCAACATCTGATCGTGTTGAAAGTACGCCGTCAACTAGTGAAAGCGAAGTATCTGGACAGAAAAGGAAATGTAAATTTCCTTGTAAACTGTGTGAAGGCAATCACGTCATCCACCATTGTCCCTTCCTAGACGAAGCTAAAAGAGTTTTGGATAACCGTCCAGCTTCACTGCTACGACTTCCTCCTGGATATAAGAAACGCTTGCCGAGTCCATCACTGGTTGAAAATCCGACTGACACTCCATTGTGGTTAGTTGAAGTGTCTATCATTGAAGATAAACCCTCTGAATCCACACTAGATGAAATTCAAAAGGTCAAGGCGGCAGTTGACCCAGTCTTGCCTTCAGAAGGTCCATCTTCAGATGATACAGTCACTAAAGAGAATGAGAACGACACCGTTCAAATTCTTTTCATAAACACAGACTCTGATGAACATGGGGTCAATCTAACTATTCCTTTACCATAGGAAGGAAGTTCGTCAGAGTCATATCCGGCAGTCTATTCGGTCCCACCTCCAAGAAACCTAATCGTTTCCCTCGATTGGAATCTACTAGGCAGACCCCGTTTACCAGCTAGTGTACCATTCTGAATCATTGTACACGATTACAGAATGGTTATGGTCGGTACCATCATAGATGAAGGGGCTTCTGTGAGTATCCTTTCCTTGACTAATTGGAAAGCGCTTGGTTCACCATCGCTTATGCCTGATATGAGAAATCTGACAGGCTTTGACAAAGGAACCAGTCGACCATTAGGGATCCTTCCCAATGTGCCTATAACGTTGAGAAGGAAAACCGTTTATATGAATGTAATGGTAGTCCAAGGGCCTCTATATTATAATCTACTCCTTGGGCACGACTATATTTATAGCATGGGAGCCATTGTCTCCTCACTCTTTAGAGTAATGTGTTTTCCGCACGAAGGCCGAGTGGTCCAGCTCGTAGACCAACATTCGTTCCCCAGCTCACACATAGCTAATAGTCAAATTCCATCCCTAAATGGTTTTTTCATGTAAGAAATGTCTCATAAATCTCCAGTCCGACCACCTGAAGAACGCAAGTAATTCGGGAGTTCATGACTGAAATCCAGGGGGCATGCACCCTGGTCTACTTCGGCAGGGAAACCCTAGGTATAGGGTAAGTTTCCGCAAAGGATATATGACTGGTCTGACACCTGTCCATATAGGAAAATGGGATTAGACCAGAATAATATTCCCTCGTCAAGGTTAGGTGGTGGAGACTTTGTCCAAATGGACTAAGCCGAGGAAGTGTTTCTGTTTGCGGGGCGGATGGAAACTATCTTGCAATTGCGAGAACTTCTATATGGTAACCTAGAAACTCTACTTCACTATACCTGGGGGCATGCAAACCTTTCTGTGTGCAAGTGAAAAGCGACCAGCATAACGGTAGCTCTATAGTTCCGCTGACTTCAACTACCTAAATCGGGTGAGTGGTCGGGTCGATCGTTCATCTTCGCAGGGGCCAAATGGCATCGAAAAAGTAAACAAAAAGTTTTCCTACCTAACCTTAGTAGTGATCTTGGTAGTTAAGTAGAGGAGCGTAGTTGGTCGTTCCTAGCTTGCATACGAGAGGCAATGGAGCAGAGCTTCGAAAGGTGCAAGCTCCATAAAAAATGGAATCTATCGATGAGATGTCCTTATTATATGACTGGCACGAGCAGTTTTTATGTGAAGTTCAAGCTCGTTAAAAATTAAACCTTTGCAATGAGCAAATGTTTCCCCCAGAGTTTAAGCTCATTAAAAAATGAACCAGTTTCCAGTAAATAACCATTGTGAATGCATTATCATTAGCTTTTGAGCCTTGGTCATGTTCTCATCATCACCTCCACTCTGTTTAGCCAATCACACGCCTCCATTTGATTGTTTACCCTTTTTGATGAACATTTGCGACAAGTGATCTTGTTAGCCATCCTTGTGACACTGCCATGATTGGAAAATTCCAAACCTTACCTGGAATCGGCTGCTACCCGAAATTATCACTCATTCCTCAAAAAACGAGTCTCCTTTAAGCTCTTTTCACCTGACTCGTAAAATATGAAAAGATTGTCGAGCGATTGGCCTCTCCAGCTCGTTAAAGCTACCGGAAGTGCTATCCCTCCTCTAGATTTTAATCTTTTTGGACCTGAGGGATTATTACACAAAAATATCGAGCGCTTGTCTTGTTCGACTCGTTAAAAATATTGAAAATTCATCCCTTTCATATTATTTTATACTTTTTCGAACTTAAGGGATTATATGACGAAAAAGGATTATTGGAGTTTCCTTTCCGTCCATTTTTCAGACCCTCTAAAATTGAAAAAGTACCGAGTTATCATTGTCGTTAAAGTTGTTAAAATTAATAGCAACAAACTTGTCCAAATGGACAAGGACGAGTTTCACTGTCGCTAGGCTCGTTAAAACATAGCGACGGGTTCATCCGAAGGGTGAATTATAGAAAAAGCATATGTTATCCTCCTCATGCTTGATAAAAATAAAGAGGCACTGGTCAGCAATGACTGGGGAAAATTGGGAAGAAAACTTGAAGAAACTTTATTGGTAGCAAGTCGCTCTTGAACATGACACTTTCACTCCACGTCCGAGTTGGGTTGGGTTATTCCGTTCACCGGTCATATCACCATTGGTCAATCGCACCATCCATATTTGGCGTTAACGCTACCAATCCATTTCAGTGTCGTCGGTATGTTCAATAGAATTCGCTCAAAAATTCACCTGTGTCTCATCCACTGCAATACATTCACGCTCCATTCTTTCATCACCGCCACCCTGAAGCCTGTATCATCATATCATTTTCACCTCCAAAATCATTTGCTCCATTCCGTGTCGTAGATGTGAGATTCATTAAGGCCCTCCTACGATGGGTCGCTTCTTGTCGACATCAGCTCATTATCCAAGAAGGCGACTTAGGAACAACCCTTTAAGTACTTTGAAGCTTGCATGCCTCAATGGCAAGTTTCTCAGTTCCGACGACAGGTTTACATCAATGGCCTTCGACCGAAAGATTTTACATGGTGTTCAATGCCAAGTCCCTTTTTCACACCACGTGAATTATACTATAGTACCTTGAGGGTCATCATCATTATCGGTGATTCCTCTCGTGCCTGTTAATAGCTTACATCATTGGTTGGTAATCGGGCGAAGTCTTTTCGTGTTCGAATCCAAAACATCTTTTGCATGGAGCGACTTGTACTCCAAGTGAAGATTGAACGAGTTTGAAGACCCCGGATCTAGTTTCATCCATCCAAGCTGCGATATATTCAGGAATATAAATACATAAAATGTACATCATTGCCGAACAGATGATCATCAAAATCAAAGGATGATGACTCCATCTGAATCAGCAGTCTGCTACACAGACAGTTGTCTATCCTATGTACATGAAAATGAATTTATAAAGCTGAGCATGGGAATGCCCGCCTTAGCTAGATCATGAAAATATTATGAAGATAATGTATTGTATTGTATCTTATTACAGATCGCCTTCCAGCTCAAAAAAACTTCGGATCCTCATGATAAAGCATTTCACCTGACATCAAAAGATTAACGACCTCATGCTTTAGGGGGCAACTGTTATAGACATTTTTGGGCATTGCAACCCCAATCATACATGCCCATAAACCAAGGGCTCCTAAGTCCCTAAAAGTGTTTCTTCACACCCTAAAGGAACAAGGTCAGTTGATTACATCATCTCCCAGAAGTTCTCCACAGAAAACTACTCAGAACTGGTCAAAACGTGACCCTACAGAATGCCCAGTGCAGAGGGTGCGATGCATCTCACCTGCTTAGTGTAAAGGATGCGATGCATACTGGAAAGCCCTTCTGTAGGGTGCGATGGGTGAGAGTGGACAAATGGCAGAGACAGTTTTCAAGGTGGATGATCATGGAATCTTCTAGAAACTTCTCCTGTGACACTTGCCTCTTTGAATTCGCCCAGGGATGAGTAAGAGATCATCAATCTCCAAGTGGAATCAAGAAATATCAGAGAGAGGACATTAATCAAAATCCCATAAGCTACCTCACCCCCCTATAATCATCTATATATGGATCCCTCATCACAGAGATCCATAGGATGGAATCTTGTATCTTGTAAGGAAGTGCTGTTGGTTTCCTGGTGCAACATCATAGTGTTGGGTGATCTAAGATTTTCATGAGGTGAAGAAGGGCTTTCATGCTGAGAGGATGACGCTGGGTCAAAAAAATTGGTTGTAATCCTCTTTGCTATTCTTGATATTAATAAAGCTATTCAAGTTTTCCTCCACATTCTTGTATGTTTGATGATATATGCATTTGT
>APFE031383093.1:0-21594 GCA_000404065.3 Pinus taeda
AAGCTATTTGAGTTTTCCTCCATATTCTTCTATATTTCTGAATCTTGTATTGATATATGCATTTGTATGGTTAATATACATATGATCCTATATTGTTTATGGTTATAGATCTCTATGCTTTGATGGTATTATGTTGCTTTGACACTACAGGTGTTCTTTGAAGCGGGACAAGCAAGGAAGGAGTGGCGAAGCTCTGTCAAATGAGGGAGGAAACAAGCAAGGAGCCAAGTGAAAGACTGAGGTTGATAATCTCTGCTTCTCTCTCATCTATCTCTCATAAATGAAAACACAAGTAACTTTAGTTTGTTTGTTTCTAAGATAGCTACCCATCTTAGTGGGACTAGAAGCTCTGAATGGACACTAGTTTTCCCGATAACAAAATGGCGACTCCACTGGGGAGTGAATAGCTTGTTTTCTTTATAAACTATAGAAGGAGCCTGAAGTTAAGCCAACTAGCTTTGGAACTGCTTTTGCATATGCAACTGCAAAGTAGATCAACGTTGCTTCAGTCAATCTCCAGGTTAGTTTATGAACTGAACATCTGACTTGCAAACATCCTAAGTGCCCTAGTGGTAGCTCAAGTAACCTCATTAGATCAACCCATGTACTTTGTGTTTACTACCTATCATTAGCTCAGCCTAAATCCCTGAACGAAGCTACAAACTGTGAGCAAAAGCCAAGCTTAGTCTTGTCCCTGGACCATTGCACTGTCTCTCACTAGCAGTCTAGATGCATCGCACCTCCCATGTGCTATAGGTGAGATACATCCTTGTTTCACTGTGTTATAGGTGCGATGATTAGGTGAGACTATTTCTACCTCCAAATTTTGGTTTTTTCTTCATTGTCTTCAACTTTATTTAGTAGTTTTGCTATCTATGATTAGTATATCACTGTTGAAACTCTCTTCCTTTGCATTACTCAACTTCCATTGATAAAGAATTATGAATGTTTTTATGTATTTTTCATCATTTACAATTCTCCTTTGCAAATAGTAGCTTAATCGAACTATCGTTTTTGATTTGAAAGTGTCACAAGTGTCGTTTTTAGTTAAAGAAAATAGTGTCATAAAGTATTCCTCTTTTAGATAGTCGATTACACTTTTGCCATTGTATTTGATTTGAATTAATAGTATTTCAAGTGTCAAAAGCAATTTTAAATCCGAAATTGCAAAGTGTCATCTTAGTCTTCCTTTCGTTTTTTGAATTTGAAATCGCAAAGTGTCGTCTTAATCTTCCTTACATTTTTTGAATTCGAAATCAAAGTGTCGTATTAGTCTTCCTTTCATTTTTTGAAAAGAAAATTGTTGGTACTGTCGCTTTGAAAATGAAATAGTTCAGATCTGTACTTAGCATTCTTTTTGTCATTCACACATTAAGAAGGTGAAAAACAAATACATGCATGTGCATTTGCATTTAGACTGCATGCGCAAATTGATTTGGGACAATGCATCTTAGTGTGTGCTCTTTTCTCTATGTTGAAATAATTTTACTTCTCTTTCCTTAGTAGCTAGGATTTTCATTGAAAAAAGAAAGTATACGACTATTTATCATATTAGATTGCATATTTAGGAATTGTATATCTACATCACTCGGTGAACCTTAAAAGCAAACTTCTTAAGAAAGATCAACTATAAAATAAACTTCAATGAACAAAAAAATTCTTTGGAACCTGATACACAACATCTAGAAGTCTAGGCTAGAGACATATTCCGGTGTCGTAAATCCTGGTAACTATCATTTTCATTGTAGGTTGGGTGATTCCTCCTCTTTGTTATGACAAGTGCCAGTATGGACTTGTGCTCCCACATACCGTCGAGTATATCTTGGGAGACCACAATAGGCTATAACCCTTATCCTTAGGAAAATGTGTCTGCAACCCTATTGATCACAATGCACTGAACACAGCATTTGGGAAGATTGACTGTTGTACCTTAAAACATATTCTGCAATTTTGTGATTGGTTTGGTAATCCCTCTGTATATATTTCTAGAGTAGTCACTTTCATTCCTTTTCAAACTCCTTAAAAGAAAAGGTCCATCTGAGCACTTGTCACTTCAGGCTCATTAAAAATCGAAAGCGACTAGAGTCATCTTTAGCTTTTTCTCAACTCTTAAAAATTGAAAAAGCAAGTTGTGTCAAAGCGTCATAAAATTCATTTAATTCGGAAACACATTTTCCTTTTTTTTATTTTGAGTTGATCAAGTATTCCACAATCATGGAAGAAAGTCAATCAAAACCCCGTCGTTCGCAGAGACTAATGAGTAAACCGTCTTTGACTCTGAAAATGAAATCATTCCGGGCCAAGATATCTCATTTAACTAGGTCAAAGCCTCCTGGTTTATTTGAAACTTATGTTTCAACATCGTCGGAGACTCCAGTTACTCCAACTATTTCTGGTATCCCTACCTCTACAGAAGAAGTTCCATTATTAAAATCCTAGTGTAACGGTAAACACTTCTATTCCTGAACTAGCTCCATCTAGGGCTAATTGAAAGGTGTCACCCCTCCAGCATTTGTCGCTGCAGATTCTGTACCTTCTTCGGCACCATAAATATTTTACAGACCTGATGGTCTACCTCTTCCACTTAGATTGATTGCTATAGAAGAGGTTGTGGAGGATCTTCCATCCAGTACCCCGTTGCATTTTGGAACTGGGATCCACCTATATCCTTCTACTACAAAAGTTAGTCATCCTTCATCACAAGTCCCTGTAGAATCGCTAAGAAGTCTTTTGGATAAAATCGATATGTTTGAAAAGCCACCGACTTCTAGGACTGTGCAATCTGACACAGTAGCAGCAGAACCTCCTGCTGCTACTCTGACAATGTTCGCTGGTATACCATCTATCCCAACTAGTTCTCAACAGCTAGATGGAGTCCACCCAGGGATTGTCTTGACAGTATGGTCAGTTCCTATTTGTTCATTCGAAACCTTATCTGGAATTTCTTATGTTGAGTTTCAACAAATTGATCCTTCACAATAGTATCAATTTGGGCAGTCCAGTCTCCAAAGGCCAATTTTCCCTTTGAACACTGGATTGTTGCCATATGGGGGGTAGTATGCCTTTTCATTGTTCCCTCGGGAGAACAACCATATGAGAATTCACAACAGAATTTGGGTCAGGCTAGAATCACATCCAGTGGTTGGGTACTAATATTGCCTCAACAGCTAAGAGTTGTATATTCTATACAACCAAATCAACCTGTGTCAAATATTCCCACTACACCAGCTATTGTGATGGTGTCACAAGTACAAGTGTTGCCCATTGTATGTCAACCTCCAGTCTCTCAGGTCGTAATACAACGACCTCTCACCTCCATGATTCAATCACAACCATCGATTAGTGGATCCTTAACTGAAGCGACTCAGGCTCAAATGGGTACTATAACCCCTCATCTTGGTCAAACATCCAGTATTGGGCAACAGTAAGTGGTCTCACAGCCATGGCTAGTGCAATATCAACAACCACAATTCCAACAAGCTTACCGAGGATCTGAGCAACAAAGCTTTGTAGGTAATGGGCAGCTGTATATTCAAAATGGTTACCAACAATCATATTATAGTGGTTACGCCCATCAACCTTATAAAAGTTATCAAAATCAAATACAATATGCTGGTATGCAAAGACCCACGGCTCAGGCGATCCCATCTTATCTTGGGTATGCTTAGCTAAACCTGAATCAACAGTTGCCTTTTGTAGCAACTTTAGAATTACCAGATCTGAACCGGCTAACAAATGATCCAATTACTTATGCCCCTTGGTGGCCAGCGATTCCTCATAAACTTCCATCAGATATTCTTAACTTCAATGGAAATCCAGGTGAAGATCCATCGAATCATGTGATGGCCTTTCATCTGTGGTGTTCGTCCAACACTCTCAATGATGATTCAATTAGGCTTCACCTTTTTTCAGCGAATGTTAACTGGTTCGGCAACAAAATGGTACATCGAATTTAGTAGAGCTTCATTCAATAACTTCAGTGCCCTCGCCACCACCTTTTTAACCCATTTTCAGTTACCCATAAGGTAAAAAACAGGCATGGAGCTTCTTACCAATTTTAAGAAGACGACAACCACTCACATATCTGATCATATTCATGAGTGGCGATGTTATCGTCGAATGGTAAAGACATATGTTCCTGATCAACTATTAGCTGAATGGTTTATTAAGTCATTTTTACCTTCTATCACAGCATATGTGGCCAAGGGAGGAGTTGTCACTGAGAGCAAGTCGTTGCTCATTCAGAATATCTAGACTTGATCTATACTCAGTATGGCACGCTCTATGACAAAATTCCTAATGCTCCTAGACTCGAGTTTTCTGTTCTTCCTCCTCCTAAATCAAACAGGGACCCTCATTCCGATGACATCTTGATTGGTACTTCTGGTACACAAACTACAAAGGCCTCGTCTGGCAAAGCCCTTGCAATTTCTAGTAAAAAGGTAAATGACAAACTTCTTGCCTCGGAGGTTAATGTCATGTTGACTGACAAAGGCAAAGAACCAAAGCAACCAGGGGGCAAGAAGAAAGGGAAAAGAAAAAAATAAGAAACAGGATGATTCGTCTCTTGAAAAATCTTCTTAAAATCCTTCTGGGCAAAAGAAACTTGGTCATCCATGTTTTATATGTGATGAGGATCATTGGATGAGAGATTGTCCGCATAAAGCTAAGATTAAGAAGTTCTTTAAGAGTTAAAAAACCTCAGCAGTATTGATTGATCCGTTTCCAAACCTATAAACCAATCTGGTTGCTAGTGACAATGTTTCCCCATCCCAAGTGCTTATGTTGTCCATTTCAAAGCAGCAAATGATGCTTTGATATTGACAAGGAATAAATATTACGGGAATCCACAGCTGTTGAACAACAAGGTTGCAGATCAACCTAGTAGTTCGACAACAACTTCGACTGAAGTTGTGCCACCCATCATTCTTGAGCTAACAATAAAGCTGCCAAAGGGAGTAGTACACAAATCGATGTTTAATCCTCATGTGAGAGTAGCACAGACTTATAATATAGTGGAGGATCTGGCCCAATCGCCATCCACTATGTCGACACCTGAAGTACTGCAAAATTGTCCCTCCCAAAAGAGGGCTCTATTATTAGCAATAGGTGGGATTAACCCAGCGGATTCAAATCTTGTGGCCTTTAATCATAAATGATATGAAACCCAGTTACCAGCTCAACTCGCTTTCCTCATCCAAGTGAAAGCCCTCAACAAAACTGTTGATCGAACAATTATTGATGAGGGGGTGTCTACATGCATTATGTCAATGCGTTGCAATAAAACATTAGGCTCACCACCCTTGTCCCAATCATCAATGACATTAAAAGCATTCGATGGACGGACATACACCCCATACGTGATTTTAAGTAACTTGCAAGTTGAACTGGGGGGCAAAATAGTAGAAATTGACATCGAAGTTATCGATGGAAACCTCGATTACAATATCCTCTTGGGAAGGCCCTGGATTTATGCTATGGCTGCAGTTGTGTCAACATACTTTAGAAATATTGCATTTCCTTTTCAAGGAGGAATCATAATCGTTGATCAACAAACCTTCCTCCCCAACAGTTCACAAGTTATAGGAAGCATTCCAATGATCCATGGAAACTCTTGATCGCTTCAAAAGATTGGAGTAGGCCTCCTAAAAGACCCTACTTTAATGGGTACTTTTGCCCTACCGCCTCCGAGTAATCTGGCGGAAGTGGCCACGATGGAAACCTGCAATATGATATCTTCTATATCTAAAAGATTCAGAATATTCCTGAACATTTTCTTAGCATGGATCATCGCTAGGTATTTCCCCCAAGCCCAATATAAATATTGTAGCAATCAATTTTCTTGGCCTGGGGAGCAAACCCAAATCAACGCTCATCAAGTGTTTGGATAGATAGGTCTAAGGAATATGGCACCTCTTCAGATCCTTGGTCACATGTAGATTCTACAGATGAAGGAATCATTCAATCAATGATGATAGGAGAGGCACCATGGGAATATTACCACCATCATTCCCATCTTCCGGATTACCATGAATATTATTCCAGTAACCTTGATCATCCTTCAGTTTTTTATTTTCTACCAAATACTGTAAATACGGTGGATTCTGAGGATAGTTCTTTTACTGTGTCAACCTCATTAAAAAATGAAACAACTCCCTTTCCAAGTTGAGTTTTTCAAAGATCTTGAAGGTAAACCTTCATTCCAACCACCGCGTTGAGTGCAATGAAGCTTGGGGGGCATGCACCTCGATTTGCGTCATTATGCTCGGCGCATGTGAACTTATAACAAGCATAGGTTTTCATTTTAAGCTTGTGTAAAAATGAAACCGAACACGAGCAATGTTTCTGCAAAGTTCAAGCTCGTTAAAAAATAAACCTAGTTACGATCAAAGTTTCCACAAAGTTCAAGCTCATTAAAAAATAAACCTAGTTATGAGCATATGTTCCCCCAGATTTTAAGCTCATTAAAAAATGAACCCATCTTTTGGTAAATGACCTTTGTGATTGCATTACTAACAGATTTTAAGCCTTGGCCGTGTTCATACCATCACCTCCACTTTTTAGTCGATCATACACCTCCACTTGATCGTTTACCCTTTTGAGGAATAGCTACGATGAGTGATTCTGTTAGCCATCTTCTTTACACTGCCATGATTGAAAAGTTCCAAACCTTACCTGGAACTAGCTGCTACCTGAAAATATCACTTGTTTCTCCTTTAAGCTCTTTTCATCTGACTCATAAAAAATGAAAAGATTGCCAAGAAATTGGCCTCTCCAGTTCGTTAAAGTCATTACAAGTGCCATCCCTCCTCTATATTTTAATCTTTTTTGGACTTTAGGGATCACTACACAAAAATATCGAGCGTTTGTCTTGTTTGGCTCGTTAAAACTATCAAAAAGTCATCCCTTTTGTATTATTTTATACTTTTTCAGACGTAAGGGATTATACTACGAAAAAGGACTACTGGAGTTGCCTTTCCATCTCTTTTTAGACTCTCTAAAATTGAAAAGGACCGAGTTATCCTTGTCGTTAAACTCGTTAAAACAATAGCGACAAACTTGTCCATGCAGACAAGAGTGAGTTTCACTGTCGCTAGGCTCATTAAAACATAGAGACAGGTTAGCCTGAAGGGAAAATTATAGAAAAAGCATATGTTATCCTCCTCAAGCTTGACAAAAATAAAGAGGTACTGGTCAGAAATGACTGGGGAAAAATTGGGAAGAAAACTTGAAGAACTTTATTGGTAGCAGGTCGCTCTTGAACCTGACACTTTCACTCCATCACCATGATTGAGTCAGGCTAGGTTATTCTATTCACCAGTCATATCACCATTGCTCCTCCATACCATCCATTTTTTGGGTTAATTCTACCAATCCATTTTAGTGTCATCGATATGTTCAAGAGAAGTCACTCAGAGAATTCATCAACCCAGCTTACGCCTCATCCGCTACAATACCTTCACGCTCCATTCTTTCATGACCCCCACCCTGAACCTTGTATCATCAAATTGTTTTCACCTCCACAAAATCATTTGCTCCATTCCGTGTCGTAGATGTGGGATTCATTAAGGCCCTCCTACGATGGGTCACTTCTTGTCGACATCAACTCATTATCCAAGAAGTCAACCTAGTAACAACCCTTTCAGTACTTTGAAGCTTGCATGCCTCAATGGCAAGTTTCTCACTTTCGGCGATAGGTTTACATCAATGGCCTTTGACCAAAAGATTTTACATGGTGTTCGACATCGACTCATGTATTCACATCACGTGAATTGTACTACAGTACCTTGAGGGTCATTATCATTATCAGTGATTCCTCTCGCACCTATTAACAACTTACATCATTGGCTGGTAATCAGGCGATGTCTTTCCATGTTCGACATCAGAACATCTTTTCACATGGATCGACTTGTACTTTGAGCGAAGATTGAATGAGTTTGGAGACCCCGAATATAGTTTCATCCATCTGGGCTGTGATATATTCAGGAAACTAAAGACATCAAATGTACATCATAGCTGCACAGATAATCATCCAAGCTAAAGGATGATGGCTCTACTAGAATCATCAGTCTGTCACATAGATGATTGTCTATCATATGTACATGAAAATGAATTTATAAATCTGATCATGGGAATGCCTGCCTCAGCTAGATCATGAAAATATTATGAAGATAATGTATTGTATTGTATCTTATTACAGGTCACCTTCCAATTCGAAAAACCTCGGATCCTCATGATAAAGCATTTCACCAGACATCAAAAGATTTACAACCTCATGCTTTAGGGGGAAATTGTTATAGACATATTTGGGCACTACAAACCCAATCTCATATGTCCATAAACCAAGGGCTTCTAAGCCCCCTAAAAGTGTTGTTGCATACCCTAAAGGAACAAGTTCAACTGATTACATCATCTCCTAGAAGTTCTCCCTGAAAAACTACACAAAACTGGTCAAATCTGGACCATCTCACCTGCTCCATGGTCAAGGTGCGATGCATCTCACCTATTACACATGGGGGTGAGATACATACTGAAAAGCCCTTCTATAGGGTGTGATGGGCGAGAGTAGACAAATGGCAGAGGCAGTTTGCTAGGTGGAAACCCAGAGAATCCTATAGAAACTGCTTAGATGACACTTTCCTCTCTGAATTCGCCCAGGGATGAGTAAGAGATCATGAAATCTCCAATTGGAACCAATAAATATCAGAGAAATGACACTAATCAAAATCCTAGAAGCTAACTCACCCACCTGCAAATATCTATATATGGATCCCTCATCCTAGAGATCTAGAGGCTGGAATTTTGTACTTTGTAAGGAAGTGCTATTGGTTTCTCTGTGAAACATCATAGTGTTGGGTGATCTAGCTTTTCATGAGGTGAAGAGGGCTTTTATGTTTGGAGGATGGCGTTGGGTCAGACCAATGGGTTGTAATCCTCTCTTCTACTACTTCTATCAATAAAGCTATTTGAGTTTTCCTCCATATTCTTGTATATTTCTGAATCTTGTATTGATATATGCATTTGTATGGTTAATATACATCTGATCCTATATTGTTTATTGTTATAGATTTCTATGCTTTGATGGTATTATGCTACTTTGACTCTATAGGTGTTCTTTGAAGCGGGACAAGCAAGGAAGAAGTGCTCTGTCAAAGGAGGGAGGAAACAAGCAAGGAGCCAAGCGAAAGACTGAGGTTGGTAATCTTTGCCTCTCTCTCATCTATCTCTCATAAAGGAAAACACAAGTAACTTTAGTTTTTTTATTTCTAAGATAGCTACCCATCTTAGTGGGACTAGCAGCTTTGAATGGAAACTAGTTTTCCCAATAACAGTGACTCTCAACATGAATTTAATATTAAAACTCATAATGGTGTTTGAATGTAGAGGGGAGGAAACATTATCAACATTAGTAGGTTAAAAGTGGGTAATATATTTGGAAAAACATAACATAGAAGTAAATTAAAGGAGTATGAAAAGTGTGATAAAAAGGGATACCTAGGATATCTAGTGAAAATAAGGTACCTTTACTTAAAAAGGTCTATTGAGAAGGGGTTCAACAATTGAGTTTTAAGATATAAAAATGGAATTATAAGTATTCTTCAACATCTCATGAATTAAGATGTTGTCCTATAGTCTTATTGAGTGAACCACGTATGCTTGAAGCTCATTCCCCTTGACACTAAGTGGATTTTTATTTAGAGCATCGGGTAGAGGAAGAGAAAATTGTTGAGAAAAGAAATCATCCTAAGGAGTATTTATGACTATGGAACACGTGGAAGCACTATGCACTTTTGGCTATCAAAAATACAAAACATTCCTTATAGATGCAGAATCCTTTGATATGAGTGGATCAATGACGCATACTTGACTTCTAACACCACATTAGAGCTTCCTTGTGTAATACTAGGAGACTATGCCATCAATTGTGCATGCAAAATAATGTGATAGAAGAAAAGGGGAAGCTAATATGGATAGGAAGAATAAAGGTTACTATCTCTAGTTAATGTCCTAATAGGACATGTGGCAAAACTATGCATTCCTTGTTGATAGGTTTTTCTCATGAATTTGCTAATAGATCACCATTGGTTAATTAGGATACTAGCGATACAAAAACAAGCTTTACACCATATAATTCAAATAAGGAAGGAAATAAACTAAATAACTAGGAGAGAAGACAAGGGGAAACTCAAATTTTTTTCCTTTTTGAGCTTAAAAAGTGGATGAGCAATAGAAAGAATCCACACACAAAAAACCCAACACACAATACAAGCCAAAAATAACTTATTTACCCTTACAAATAATGAACCCTTGATCTCACTTATTAAATGATATTAAAAACATTGTATTTTTTCCTACTTTTTTTAATAAAAATTCCAGAATTCATGACACAAATATAAAATTAACACAAATAAATGGGGGGAAAGGAGGGTATTCAATTCCAACTAGAATGAATACAATAGTGAATCCAAACTACATTTTGATGAAGTGGCTCCAAGATCCTTTCTCCACAAGGTTATTCTCTCCTCAAGGATATATCATGTGTCTAAAGACCTTTAACAATATTCCAACGATTCTTCACTAATGTCCATAAAATTTAGTCAAGCATTTACAAAGTGGAAAATTAACCTAACTTTATGTAATGAAAAAGCTAGATTAATATCTCTCTAAAGCTCAACTAAGGAAATTCCTAAGAGCTATGAGCTATGGACTATGCTTGAAAAGGCCTCTACACCATGTTAAATAATGTCTCAATGAGAAAATTCCCTCTTAGGGTTTTTATCATTAATATAGTCCATTACTTAAGGAACCTCGAGGCATAGTATATGCACCCAAGTAATCGACACTTAATAAATCATTATAAAAAAATACTCCATGATAAATATTAAATTAATCAACATAAAAGGATGTGATAAAATGTCAAAATTTACTTAGTCATCATAAGAGTATGTACTCACATAAATTAGACATACTATTTGTTTCATCAATATTCAATCTTAAACCACTCATCCTTGGAGAGTGCACATGTATTCACTTTGATTCAATCAACATGGAAGAATGCACACATTATATTTTAACTTTTCAAGGATTGTGAATTACTCAAGTAGACTATGCTCATCATTCAATGAGGGTGTGGTGCAATCAAAATCAAGGTGAATGAACATTCTATTAAGGCTTGTGCAACATAGGATTTATTTTTCAAACACCACATGGAAATGTTTTCAAAATTTGACATTAAATGTCCCATGGAGAAAAAAAATGGAGCGTTAACATCCATGAATGGAAAATGGTTTTCCATACTTTTAATTTATATATACATAATATGGTATATATTGTATCTAGAGTCATTGTTGAGAAACCAATAGGCTAGAAATTAGGCTTTATCTCTCTTAATTGGTAATTTCTCGTGAATATTTGTTGGATTCCTATTTATTCTATTATGTTCTCTTCACCAAACAATTACCAAAACATAAAACATGAATATTATAAGAGACAAAGAACTTAGAGACGTAGGCTACAATCCAAGCGACAACCCCACAAGGGGGAAACCCAAACAACTTCTCTTTTTATAGAATTAGGTTAAAGTGAGAAATCCAAGACCCAAAAACCATGAAAATGACCTCCCAAAAGACCTAATTCATCCCTCCTTCAATTTATCAAGAAATTCAAATCTAACAAACTCAACACTTGTCAATGCCATTTGAGGCTGATCAAACTCTGAATTGTTGGCTCTTGCAATAGATTTGAAATTTTTTGCCCCTGCAATAGTCCTGAAATTGCACACGTGTGAAAAAATTAGGGTGGAATTAGGGCATAAAACTCGATTTATCTCTCTTTGAATTCACTCTCTCTCCTCTGATGTTTTTTCTTCCTTCCTTGATTTTTCATTGGTTTTTCTTCCTTGGCACATAAATCGATGAGATAAATTGGTGACCAAATGAGGTCAAATTGCATTGTATTTATACCTATCCAGGAGTTTGAAAGTGTACCTTCTGGGGATGATTTGGTCTTATGGGTGAAAAATTGACTCTTTTAACTCCAAATAATTTGTTTTCTTCTCTTACAAATAGTCCAAATAGGACGTTGAATTATGATGAATTTTCTTGACTCAATAAATCCTAGAAGCATGAAGACCATGCTTTGAGTAATGAAAATGATAATTTATTTTTCTTCTTTTTATTTTACATGAAATATATAATGACACAAGTACAATGATAAATATGATGACCGAACTTAGCTACATTTGCCAACACATTCTCTTAACTAGGGTGGTATTCATAATGACTCAACATAATACAAGGATACTCTCAAATTGAAATATTCCCTTAAGAAGAGTTCAAATTCATAAGAATCATCAAGAATAATCATAACTAGAATTATCAATTACAAAATAGCAGGATGATAAGCTCTATCTCTCCACTAGGTTGGAGCACAATGTTGGGAGACATAAATTTGGACACCACCACTGCCTCTCAAGGAAAATACCACATCTGAATGTTAACTAGGTATGTCCTTATAGGACTATTCTTATCTTGGATACCACCCCATCCTAAAATAATATTTGTCCTCAAGATTACTCTTATCTTGCATCCCAAATCCTCAAAGAGTATCAATCCTTGAGATTACTCCTATCTTGTATACCATTCCTCAAGGAGTATTGGTCTGAGATGCTTATCCAATCCACCATTGTCCCTACCAGTGCCCTCACTAGGCTTACAACTATTAGTCTTGGCCATAGTGCGTGACAAGTGGAGAATACAGTGTCCACCCTCACTCCCTCTCAACCTAGGAGTAAATCCTCACTCCCTTTTAAACAAGGAGAAACAACCATAAGCTTAATCTTGCCTCATCAAAGCATCAACTACATGTTCTTCTGTGGATATTTGTTATATTTTTTGGACTTTCATCACATCATAATGAGCTTCAACCTTCTTGAACCTTTGTCAATGTTCATTGTAGCTCTAACATGTCATCAAGTAGTTCATAAAACATCTTATGGAGCAAAACTATTTCAATGGTGGTCACATAAGACTTCACATACTCTATTTTTGTGACAAGGTTTTTGCCTTCATCCTTTTTCAAGAAATTATATCATCTTCCACTAATCATCAGTAGTATCTTTGTCAACAATAGTACCTATCACACCAATCAATGTAAAGCTAATTATAGCTCCATATTTCTAACTAAGGAGGGTGAACTTCTTCTATACTAGTATTTGATCCATCATGTCATCAAGTTATCAACAAAATATCTCATGAATTCTTGTATGAATATTTCTCTATAGTGTACATAATATTTTTGTATATTCTTTCTGGAATTCATGCCATACCCAAATATTATGATGTCATTACTCATTATTAGAGTTGTCAAAACATGTGATGTTACTCCAAATTTCAAGTTGTAAGATTCTTCAAATCACATTGTGCGCCTAGCTCCCTCTGAAGTCAAAATTACTTCCTTCCTCACATTATTCAAGAGACCATATTGGATGATGATCAATTTTAACGTTGTTATGTACATCTATTATGCTGCTACGTATCAAACAACCATATGAAACAAGCATGACTTTTATATTTTTCCAAGACATATCATGCTTATGCTCCAAGTATATTTATGCATCCTAATCTTCCTTTAATACTCTATAAAGATATGAAACTCTTTATATCTAATGAAGAACCCTTTTTTAAGATGGACATACTTCTTCCTTTCATGTTGCCATTTAGTTGACATTGAATGAAGTGCTACTTTAACCTTCATTGAAGATGATTTCCATGAATGATGAGGTCCCTTCTGATGAGAAATGGTTTAATTATGCTTTCGTGTTGGTTATAGACTATCTCCATACCTTGATACTTCTAGATTGCTTCAATGTTGCTTCCATGCTTTACTAGTAAAATATACTTCTATGATGTTACTTTGAATCTTCCATTCATAAATTAGAGGAAAACTATTATGTTGTAGAAACTTCTATAATGTTGCATAATGACCTTGATTCTGCTAATGGTTTTTCTTCTATATTAGACCCTTGTAGTCCCCTTTTCTGCTAAGTAACTGCTTCTAGATCACCTTGATAAAATTGTAATTGTTGCAGTAACTGCTTAATGGCCCTATTCCATCTATTCTTGCTTGTTGGATGATTAGATGAATGCTTCAAACCTTTTTCAATAAGATGAAACTAACTATCTAGACTTTAATTCTTCCAATGTTGTATTCTTCTTTCCATGATACCATAATTTGAAAATCCCAAGACTCTTCTACAAATGTAACTACAATCGCTATTTTAAATTCCATCTTCTAATAAGAGCCAACAAACTACTTGTAAACTTGGTAATAGTAAAATCCTTCAATAATAGAGGTCTTTATGATCTTTAGTCTTTGATTTCTTCTCATGTTCTTCGTCTTCTTCTATAATGATAGCTCCACTTCTTTCTTTCCTCCTGATGTTCTTCTTGTTCTTAGAATACTTGGGGAAATTCCTTTTATAGTGTCCATATTAATTGCAACCAAAGCGTTGCACTTTGTACATGTCTTAGTCTCCATGTGGTTGTTTGTTGTTGTATTTTCGATGATGTTCAAATCTTCAAAATGTATTCTTTGATCTAGTAGTAACATATTGAGATTGTTCATTGTTGGGTTCGGTGTCATCCTTGGCTTTCAATCTTGTTTCTTCTAGAACACATAAATCCCATATTTAGTCGAATGTTGGAGTATCTTTTCTTGAGTAGATGTTGGTCAAAAAACTACTACAATCTGGAGGCATGCCATTGAGTATGTAAGTATTTAATTCAAAAACTGATATGATTTCTTCAAGCCCTTGAATTTGATCTCTTAATTTCAAGATTTTCACAAGGTATGAGACCAAGTATTCATCATTTGATATCTTGTTTTCTAAAGTTGATTCCTTAAGGATATTTTTTGATCTATAGTATTAAAAATGTATAAATTTAAAAATTTTGCATAAATTTTTTTTGATGTGCCCAAATATAAAACAAAGGGGATAATGATCAGGGGCTCAAAATTATGCTCAAAAATCAAAGTCGCCAGAATGGTGTGGAACCTAAATGACCACGTAGTGATCGTCATCCTGAATATGGCACAACTCGTTTCATGTGAAATAGACTCCATATGACTCCAGAAACGAGTTTTTTTAACTTTCTCAAACATGCAAATTAAAAAAAAAAAATGGACAACCCACTCAATAGCCTATAATGTTAACGTGGGGCTGACTGAACTTCCTAGGTGGCACTGACAGAGCATGGTGATGTGGTGCTAACTGGGTTTATTGATGGTAAGTTAGATCATGCCATGTGGCACACTTTGATTGGTAAAAAACTTATGGTTTTTATTCTTTGGAATAATGGCCAACCATGGGTTGACATGTGGCCCAACTGGAGGCTGCCACATGGCATCCCATGAGGCCACTAAAAGTTGGTTCAATGATTGAGCAGAGGCCACTGGATTCGAAACCAAAACCTTCCAACACACAACACAATGTCTTACCACACCGCCTACACCATGGGTCTTAACCATATGGTGAACGATTTAATGTTATAGTTCATTTGGACTAAGGGTGGGGCTAACCACCAGGCCTTCACCCGACGGTCCCCAAAACCATTTCATGTGAACATACAAATGGGCATATAAAATGTAACAATCGGATGAATGTTAACCGCCATATTTGAATCATGTAAACACGCGCCAAAATTTTACTAACTGCCAGATTTAAGAGGTAAGCGATTAAACCAGCTAACCACCAGCCTAAATGCAACATGTAAATACTGCATGTGACCGTCGAGCTAACCACTAGTAGTTTCGGCAGTGGGGATTGGAATTGGGGACCAACTCCGGGTCACTTGTACCAATATGATCGCACACCGAGGTTAAAGGGGAAAGCCCACAGGGGCAGGCCTAAAGCCTTAGCCCCAAGGCATATGGCCCCATATTACTAGTTTCTCCACAATTTTTAGGTATTGGCAAACTTTTCAACTCCCCAACAAATCCTCCTGGATTCTAGTGGATTTGTGGGCCAATTAGCGGATTTTCGGGCCAAATTGGTGGTTCTGTGCTGAAAATTGTGCAAATTGTGGAGTGAATAGTGGGAACACTAGGAAAGGTCACAAGTCTCCATTTTCAACCAAATTGGGTGCAGAAAGAGGCTATTTATCCATTTTTGGACATTCTACACTCATTGGAGTAGGTTTCAAAAGCATTTAAGCATTGTAAACACATATTTTTACACAGTTGAGCATAATAGAGAGGCCCAAGCCATTAGAAGCTGGACCAAGGAGATGTATCACGGGAGGGTGAACTCCTTCATCATGTTCCTATTGTGATGTGTTTTTGCTGATGTTCTGTACATTTTTATGTTGTTATTCAGTCTCTTATTTATGTTAAAATTTATTATAAAATTAACATAACAACTCTTTTTTTCACTTGCAAAACTCATGAATCCTTAAGCACATGAATAGCATTTTGTTTCTAATCTGAGGAGGATCTTAGCACAAAAAACTAATATTCTTAATCATTTCATATAAGGTACTCTTTGATGGACTTAATGAGAATTCTTTGAGCCCTTATTTCTCCCTTATTATACTTTTCCACCTCTAGAGTCTTGTCCTTTTCTGGTTCTAAAACTTTTCCTGGAACATTATCACTTCATTTTATATGAGAACCAAATCAATTCTCTTCTTCTAAGCTTTGAAGTTTGATTCTCCATCAAGTTTGTTTCCTTCCTTACAAAAATATGACATTTTATTTGAATGTTGAGACATGGAATGTGGTAAAGTACTTACTTGTCAAAGGAGTGGAGTGCTTGAATGATGATGATTCTTCCAAGGAATTTTGATGCTTCCAAGAGTCTTCAAAGTTGTCCTTGAATAATGGTTGCAATAGGGACCTCTTCTAGGATGGATGGTACAATAATATCTTCAAGTTTCTATGATGACTCCTTCAATGATGGATGATGAGTAAATACGAGACTTCAATGATAGAGAGAGAAAGAGAGAGAGAGATAGTTGCTACAAAAGTTTCCTTCAAGTGTCTTCTTCCTTATGCACTTTGAAAATGATGTCTTCCAAAGTTTCTTATGTAAATGTGTTAGAATGATTGTTGTAGAGATGCCTTCAAATGAGCCAACAAAAGTGATCTTCAAGATTCTTTCTCCTCACCTTAGCTTTGATTCCATGTTGAGAAACAAATAGGCTAGCGAATTAGGGTTGATCTCTCTTACTTGATAACTCCTTATTATTATTTGTTGGATTATTATTTCTTTTATTATGTTCTATTCATTAAGCAATTACCAAAACATAAAACATGAAGATCACAAACAAATAACACGAAGATGTAGGCTTCAATCTAGGGAAAAACCCCACAAGGGGAAAACCCAAACAACCTATCTTCTTATAGAATCATATCAAAGTGACAAATATAAGACCCAAAAACCAACACCAAGACCTCCCACAATACCTAAGTCATCCCTCCTTCAATCCTTCCTCAAGCAAGTCAAATCCAACAAAGTCAAAATTGGTCAACGTCATTCAAATCTTATCAAACTTTGAATTTTTTATCTCTGCAATAGATATGAAAATTTTGTCCCCTACAAAAGTCTTGAAATTTCACACATGTGACCAAATTTAGGGAAAATTAGGGCAAGAAATTCGATTTTTCTTTCTCCTTAAACTTTGCTCTCTCTCCTTTGATGTTTGCTCTTCCTTGCTTGATTTTTTGTTGTTTTTTCATCCTTACTTAGCACAAAAATCAATGAGATGAATTGGTGATAAAATGAGGTCAAATTGCATTGTATTTATACCTATTCATGAGGTTGAATTTGTCCCTTCTAGGGTTGACTTTTCCAAGCAAGGATGACTTGGTCTTGTGGGTGACAAATTGACTCTTTTTATTCAAAATAAAATATTTTTCCTCTCTTACAAATAGTTCAAATGGACTTTACTTTTTTTTTTTTTTTTTTTTTGACTCAATAAATCCCTAAAGGGATGAGAAATACTTTAACTAATGAAATAATAATAATAATATATAATATTTTTATCTTCTTTTTATTTTACATGAAATATATAATGACACAAGTAAAATGATAATTATGAAGACTGAACCTAGTTACACTTTCCAATATCAATATGATAAATGTTTGGAACTTATTTATTAGATTTCATTTGTTCAAAAAAATATATTTATAAAATTTTAGTGTGATTATTGGAGTATAAATATCTCATAACATGTAATTGTTATTATATTATAATTTCATAGGTGTTGTAGTGTTTAGCTAAGATACTTTGTCATTTTAATTAGACAATGTGTAGGATATTGAAAATGGCAATATAGTTTGAATGATACACAATATGGTTACGTTTAATGCGCTTCTGCATTGAACATATCATAGCTCAAGTATGCACACCTAAACTGTCAAAGAATTTCTCAAGATTCTCAAACAAGCTCCAACAAGGGAATGTTTTCACCATATATATTGGCACTTGTTTCGGGACAAGATAAATTTGTTGTTTATTTGAGAATGACTAGAATGTAAAGAATATTTTGTTCGGTATCCCAACAACTATTCATACTCATCATGTCTTTTCCAAGGAAAGTTGCAAAAAATATTCCTCAAAATTTAATTCTGGTAAAAAGGAAAGATCAATAGTGTTTTATCATAATTAAATTTGAATCACCCTATGGTGTTGCCGCATTATATATCAATGATACACAAGATAATGATGATACATGCAATATCATTTCCAATTAATACTATAAAACTTTCCCTGGGCTCTTTGGACAAAACTTCACTACTGTGAAATATCAGTACGGAGGAGGTTCAACCAAGTCAATTGTATAATTAGACAGTTGGTTTGTAGATCTGGGGATACTTGGAAATGTATTTTGTGAACTTGGAAAGCATATAAAGAGTTTTGCTAAATTTGGGAAACCATGAAAAGCAATTGGAAAAATATGATATACTTGTTAATTCTGGAAAATGTGTGAGAGAGAGAGCATATTGAGATGGAGGCTAAGAAATATGTTGAATGGACATGTCCTGATCATTTTATTTTTGATAGAAGATTTCTCTGAAAAAACCCCTAAACTTAGGAACATGATCAATTTTTTGGAAATGTTTTTGGGTAATTTTTCCCCTTTGAAAATGGGTTATGATAGTGACAAAAATTATGATATTAATTTCAATATACATTTTGTAAGTGAAAAATATAGAGGCATAATTTCTAGAATTAGAATTTGGTGATCGCCTCTTGCCCAAAGTAAAGAATGACTATGATGAAGTTGAGAGCATACTCAATGACATCCCTAGCTTCATAACAAACATTTTTTTGTCAAAATCTAGAATTTGGTTCAAGTTCAATTGAAATCTTGAGTGAAGAATATGTTGTGCCAGTAAAGGATAAATGTTACACTTCAATGGAAACATATAGATCTATAAAAAAGGTGAACACAAGTGGCACAAATATGAATTTTGGATGTATTTGAAAGACTAGGATAAAGAACAATTTAACACTCCTTAGGAACATGAACATGAAAAGAAAGGCTTATGATGAGCACATTGACCATAGTATTAGACTTGATTAAGAATGCATAAAAAGTGTGATGATGAATCTAGCTATAAACAAAAATATTTGAAAGGTGAAACAAAGACATTTTATGAATTGCGAGGGTCTTTACTAGTTGAGGGGAATCTTCTTTAAAGCCACATTCTCATGAATGGAATTCAGCTGATGATAGATGCAAGTAGGAAAATGAAATGTTTAAAAAACACAAGGCTTTCAGATAATGAACTAGTGTGCAGTTTATGAACAAACAAAGATGAATCTCAAAAAATTGTGATCTAAGTTTTTAGCAGAAAGGTCCAAATTATGTCCTACAAGGTGGTTTTTAAAAATGGTGAACATTCTTGGCAATTTTTCTAGTTCTTTTAAAGGGCATATCTTATTTTTTGCAAAACAACTACCACTTTGTCTTCATGTTTGTTTCCATAAACAATGCAAAATAAACTATACAAACATATAGTGAAGCTGATATTACAAAATATAATATAAATGCAAGAAAACCAGTCATGTTGCATGACACTCTATAGAGTGAATTGAAAGCTGAAATGATCTCATTGTGTGTTCAAACTAACCAATTAGTATTGGAATAAACATGATTGATTCAGAAACACATTTGGGAACGACTACATTAACTAAAAATGAGCTAGGTTTTATCTAATCCAAATATTCATGGTCGGCCTTTAAATTGTTCCTCTGTCTCTCATGAGTCTTTATCGAAAGGATCCAAGTATTTGCTCAACCAACTAGAATACAATATTGAAAGTCATGTAGTTAATGGGTATCTTGCTAGAATCGAACAGAGCTTTAATACGAATTATCATGAGATGTTATTGGCACTTGGTGATGGTAATAATAGTCATGGCAGTGCATCACAAATCCATATAGGTCGCTTGCCTGGTTTGACTACTTGGATCATTTGCATCACAAATCCAAATGATGTTTATAGATGAAACATGTTTTATCTACTTGGAGATGTCGAAAAGGTGGTGAAGCAATTTAGAACCCGTTTTCATAAAGATTGCATCGATCCTTTGCTGCCAAAACAAGCGCACCTGCAAATTTACTCCTAAATAGATTCTCTTCTTGCAATCTAGGATATTCAAGAGGAAGCAATTGTAATGGTTGGAAAAAATCAGGGTGGTGGATTTTGTGGTCAAGTTTGAGGTAGAACAAGATGAGTTTGATCATAAATCAATGATTCCCATCATTTTGTGCCCACATCAATGGTTTTCCGGCAGGCTTACATGCACAAGAAATAAACTATAGCACACGTGGAGAAGGTTGTCTTAATAAATAAATTATGGTTAAATCAATGCTCCAGGTTCATTTTGATAAAGTTTAGATCATTTTGTAGAAACAACTAATGGGAATTAGAAAAGTGGTTTACAGTTTTGTCGAGATCACAGAGGCTTCACTCAATAAACTTCAATGAACCCTTAATTTGACTAAATTTAAAAAATATTTCTAAAAATCACATTATTTAAAACTTACTAATACAAACTCAATACACCTTCCCAATTTAAAAAAACCTTACTTTCACTAGATATTATAGACATATGTTTTTTCATTAACATTTTGTATACCTTTATAATTTTTCATTAACTTTAAGCTCTATTGTTTATAAATTCCAATACCAAAACCCCTTACCCTTATTATATATGCTCAATATATAATGTCATTTATTCCTCAATATATATCCCAATATAAATACACCTGATATAATATTTATCTCGTGTAGCCCAAATCACTCATGATTTTTTCCACCTATAACAAATCTTGGGACCCGCATCTGCATAACTTCCGTCTCATATCCAATGTAACATATGACGAAGACTTGGCCCCAAAGAAACCTCCACATGAGCTTCATATATTACCTTTATCGGTTGCTAAAAACTTCCCATTGTCTTGACATGAAGGCTAGCACATGTTCCATTCTAATATAATCGCTCTACATTTATCAAAAGCATGAGGGCTGTATATTATAAACATTTGTAAAGGGAAGAGACTTTTGTATTATTCTAAAGATTTA
>APFE031383093.1:21614-33457 GCA_000404065.3 Pinus taeda
GATGGCGAGCTCTTTGTCTGATGTAGGCTTTTCTGGGTCACTGTCTCCTTCTTCGACACCACTCCTTTCCACAGCTCATTGAAAATGAGGGTGTGTTGTACCATCCGGGACCAGTCAGGATAGTTCTCCTTGCCAGTGAGAACTATTCCTATCATAGAGATGATTGAATGCATTCTGTAAAAAATTACTTCTGCTGATATAAAAAACTTTTGATGATATACTAATACTTCTGATGGCGAGAAAAAAAAAATTCTCTTAAAAAACTTCCGCTGCTAAAAAAATGATTTTGATATGGAAATATATTCAAAATTATTCAAAATTCTGCTACGCCATTTATATTATTGATCATTGAAATGAATACATATATCACCATATATATATATATATATCACCGCAAAAAAATGTTTGAACGCTTGTGTTAAAAGAAAAGCAATTGCTCTTCCATGTTCCCCCACTGGCACGAGGGCCTATTAAAATCCTAAACCAGGAGCTAACAGCTAAGACTCGGTAATAGCAAGAGCTCTTCCTGTCTTCGTTAATATGATCACTGCCTTAGATCTCCATTTATCTTCTGTAGTGTCCTGGGGTTTATATTCTTCGATACCGACAATCATTTCTCTTCTCTAATAAACAGAGAGGGAGCGAGTAAGGATGAGCGCCCATGGACCCTGAAATGTATTAAAATTTGAGGAATCTGTGTGGATCAGCAGAGATCGTGGCCTCAAACCTTTGTTGATGATCCTTGCAAAGAGCCAGAGAAAGCGGTAAAGAGCAGAACTTATAGCATTGTCCCGTCAAAGGATGTTGTCGAATCACAGGATAGAACATGTCCACTAAGAAACAACAACACAGAACTGATGGACAGTCATATTCAAGATGGCCTATTACAGGCTGCGACTATCTCTGTACAAGATTTAATGAAACAGGAGGAGATAATTGACAAAGACTCTGAGGACGAAAGCGGTACACCTCTCCGTTTAGATATTGATGAAGAATTTGGTTTAATAGAGAAAACAGTAGCGATGATAGATATGAATTCCTCAACTACTACAACTGAAAGCAAAGGTTCTGTCAAAGATATCGAAGCCGAGCATCTCATAGAATTGGGTTTGAAAAGGGCAAGAAGTTTTGGGTGGCCGAACACATATTCATTCACCAAAGCTATAGACTGCAACTTCAATACTGAAACTGTAATTTGTTACCTTTAACAACAGCGATTAACAGTTGCTCTCAATGTAATCTGCGAGCAATGCACAGGAACGGGCAGGCGTTTCAATTTCCTTCAAGCAGCGTTACCATTTCCTTCAGGCAGGCAGCGTTACCATTTCAGGCAGCGTGCGTTTCACTTCAGGCAGCGTGCGTTTCACTCAGGCAGCGTGCGTTTCACTTTAGGTGTGGGATAGAGGAGCAGAAGGCAGGTAGTGGACAGAAGTTACAAAGCAAGGTTAAAAAAAGAACCTGGGACCTGTGCTCTGATACCATGTCAGGCCAGGAGTAACTCCAGAAAACTGATTCATTTATTCATTTAGCCAGTTATCTATTATATACATGAATGTGATTGTTCAGTTCATCTTCTCGATGACTGTTCACATTCAGTTCCCCCAATCACTGAGGATTAGGTGTCAACACAAACAAACAAAAAACTCAGTTTTGTAATTAAATCCTGATAGTTAGTTCCAGGGGAAGGAAAAAATTCCCAAACCAACTTTGGGTAAGATTTTGGATTCTACAAGTCATGATACCAATGTAATGACTACATTTCTTGGAAATTTAAGAATAAATTTTTTTTATTCTATTACTTAGGTAAATTGTAGCATTATGCTCATTCTTGTATTTTTCATTATGTTTTCTTTTACTAGTATGAGTGTAATGTAGCAACATATTTTTTAAGTTTTGATAATGAATTTACCTTGAAATGGTACTTATTTTTTATTTAAAAAGTCTTAATGGGTGCTGCACCATGTCAAAAATTCCTTCATATCTTTAATATTTTCACCATTATTTCTGCAGGGTTTAGGTTCAAATTCTTAAATTCCTAAATTATTAAAATCTATTCCTCTTCATATTTATTCTAAACATATCTTTGATTTAAACACCAATCATCACTTGTCTTGTCCAACCTGGTTTTTAAAACTAGGTTTTTGAACTAGATTATTGATCCCAACTCTCATGGCCTTCTTCTTCCACTGTTCATTTAATGGTTTTCGTCATTTTTAGAATATGTCCTAGGAACTTGTTCCCTTGTAGTCAGGAACTCTGTCCAGGAAAACCACATCAATTGGTTTCGTTGTTGGGTATGGATTTGAATATTTTCCCTGGGTTTAATTTGAAAATTTATGAACTGATTCTTGAGGGTGATAAGATTCATTCTTCGGGTGTAAATATTCACCGATTTGCTTCACTTTGGGAATTTTAATTTTCTAGATTTTAGTGGTTGTCTTTTCGTTCTTGGCTAACAAATTTTCCCCACTAGATTTATCTCTTATTCCTAGTTATCCTCATTATGTCCCTGCATTTCATGTGTGGAATGAGTATTTTTCAAGATCTAGTGGAGATGTAGATGAAAGTTTGGGTCAACATCTTAAGGATTTTCATGAATGTAGGGAGCAACAAGGAATCACAAATGAAGATGCTCTGATGAGTTGAAGATGGGATCTATGGCTGATGAGGAGTACACTAGGAGTTGCTTGGATTTATTGAGGCATGTGCCTTACCTCAAGGAGGAGAAGGCCAAGATCCATCGATTCATCAGTGCGTCTCTAGTAGCATTCAAGGAAAAGATTGAGTTTGATGGGCCTAGAACATTGGAGGATGCCATCTAGAAGCTAAAGCATTATTTTGAGCAATCAAAGGGAAAATATGAGACTAAAATGGACTAGAAAGGTAATGCAAAGAATAAAGGAAAATGGGACAAGAAGTGAACAAGACCTCAAGATACAAGTAACAAAGAGAATGCAACCCCGCATAAGAAGTTCAATTCATTTGATAAAGGACAGGGATTTCGGTCTGAGGAGCAAAAAAAGGGCGATAGTTGGAAGCCCTTGCAATGTTGGACTTGTGGAAGAGATCATCGTAGGAGATATTATCCACAACATCAAGGTGGTATACCATATAACTACAGTGTGTAGGAGGCACAAACAGTAGGAGATGTTGGACAAAGTATTCCATTAATCTATGTAGTGCTGGATAATAGGTGCGCAAATCATTAGGCATTTATTATCGAGATGGATGGTAAGCTTTGTGATCAAGTTGTTTCTATTTTTATTGACCCTATATCTAATTATAGTTATTTTAATCTTGACTTGGTGGATAAGTGTGGTTTGAATAAAGAAGTGCACGCAGAATCTTGGTTAGTACAGTTGGCTACAGGTAGAAAGAAGTGAGTTCATCATTGGGTAAGAGCTCATGCATTTAGGTTGAATGGTATGCCTACATCAACACATTTGAATGTATTTCCATTGGGGTCCTATAGTATGCTTTTTGGTATGGGCTAGTTGTATGTTCATAAGACTAAGGTCGACTGTTATGACAAAGTTATTGAGTACTTGGATGACAATGGAGAATAGATAGTGTTGCAAGGTAAGAAGAAGGCAACATCAGTTAGAATGGTGGAAACTATGTAGGAAACATGTAGACATAGAAAACAGCGTGTGTTATTTGCAGTGCATATTTCCAATGATAAAGGTAAGGATGCAGAGGTATTGAGAAGGTACCCGATCTTATAGCAGTTTCAGGATGTAATTCCCGTAGATATTTTAGAGTTTCCACCCCATAGGGAAGTGGACTTTTCCATTGAGTTGGTACTAGGGGAAGTTGTTGAATTTCCATGACCTTGGGTCTCGGTTAGATTCTTAAAACCATTGACGCTACCAAACCAAGAATTTCAACCATAAACTACTTTGCACAATGGAAATACAAAGTAGTAAATCACATTTACACAAATATACATTGTTTCTAACAAAATTGTACAATAATGTACAATCCCAATCTTCATTATATTAAACCAAATTTGAATAATACTACAGTCTATGGTATACAATATACAATAAAAAAAAATGTTGTGCAACTTCGATGTTGTATCTTGTCCTGTTGGTCCTTTGCTCCTGTATTGCTCACTAGTAGTGCCTTAGTCCATCAAATCCACTACACATCAAGACTCCAAGAGGGATGCCTCCTAACAATTTTGTAAGTGATTTTTGTTGCATGTACACAGGCTCATCAAAACACTCTCTAGGCTGGCCAATACCTAATCTTCATTCTTCCTTCTACTAGCCTCTTTCATCCATCAAAGAGCTACTCATAAAGCTACAATATTCACCCAATCATGCACCCGCAATTCCCTTCTTGGCTGTTTCTCTAAGGCTACTTTGGGTAGCCAACACACTACCCTCCAATCAAATCTAAGGCATCCAATACTTCACTGTAAATTATACCCCTAGGAAGACTCCTCACCTCCACAGAAGATACTCGACATGGCATCAACAGGTTTCTGTAATCACGATCCAAATATGTTCAATATTTTGACCCAATAACTCTCCAAAAAATGTTGTTGTCCTCGATTGTTTGCTTGTTTCTCTTGAAATTCTGGTTAGGGCAGAATATGCAACCCTTAACCCTCCATGTTGTCAACAAATTAAACCCTTATAAGGTTGTGGTCCACCTCAGATATCTCCTTCACTTTCTACATTGTCTCTATATGGGTTTATCCACCCTTGACTACCTTTAATGCAACCTTGACTGTGTGTTATGGCCTGCATCCTAGCACACTAGTCTTCTTAAGTAAGCTGCCTCCAAATGTCACCACAAGACCCTTCAAATAGTCCCTCACAACCATCTTTTTTTCCCTCTTCTCATCGGCCTTATCTGCCCAACTCCTCGACTCTCAACACAGATCTTCGGACCTGATTTTTAGCCCTCAACCATCCCTTAGATAGCCCGCAGTGTAGGCATCCAAACACAATCCTTTCCCACATTGTCTAATGTTGATTATACATGCTATCTAAGATTCTTTTGTTGCAGGTAGGGCTGACTATTCCAGCCCCTTCCTCCACTTTCTTTGGCTACCAATCATAGGATAGCGACTCCTCCTTAATTCCTCCAAATTAACCCTAAAACAAACTTTGGCCTCCCTTCGGCTTGTCTCCTTAATACTGCATCCAAAACAGAGTAGTCCTTCCCCTTAACCGAGTTCCTTTGAGAGAGAATAGTGCACCAAATGGATGTCTAAAACAAATGTCTTCACTATCATTTTATAGCCTAAGGAGGGGCTCCACCGAATTAGTGAATATACCCTTTTATTGGAATAATTTACATCAAGCCTACATGACTTGAAAAAAAACAATTAATTTTTCAACTTTAAAAATTCATTTCTCTCTAACGACAACTCGTAATCGAATATGCAGAATCAAGCTTACAGAATCAAAATAGAAACAACTTGATCACAAATCTTACCATCTATCTCTATTTTTATTGACCCTATATCTAATTATTTGTGATCAAGTTGTTTCTATTTTGATTAACCCTATTTCTATCCATTTGTATGTGGAATTGTCTTGCCGAGCACTATCATCCTCATCCATCACATGTCACAAATCCATCAAGGTTTTAGCCCAAAAATTGATGGGTGCAAAACCCCACACTAGGGTTCCAAGCCCACAACCTACTCTTGTGGTTATTTTCCCTCCAAACCCTGAACCCTAGTTCTTGGAGTACCTCCCAAGATACAAAAATCAATAGAAGCACCAACATCAAAGACAATTTACAGGATGAGCACATTAGAGTTGGTGGAGTCGAAGTTGCAATTGAAGGAAATGTTTGACAAGGGATACATTAGGTCAAGCGTGTCACCTTGGGGTGCATCAATATTATTTGTGAAGAAGAAGGATGGTACTCTCAAGTTATACATTGATTACAGACAATTGAACAAGGTGACAATCAAGAATAGATATTCATTGTCAAGGATTGATGACTTGTTCGATTAGTTGAAGGGAGCAACAATGCTCTAGAAGATTGACTTGAGATCATGATATCATCAGGTATGCATTAAAGAAGAGGACATTCACAATACTTCTTTCTAGACTAGGTTTAGACATTATGAGTTTGTTGTAGTTCTTTTTGGTTTGACTAATGCTCCAACTACTTTTATGTGGTTGATGAATAGTGTGTTGCACCCTTACCTAGACAAGTTTGTTATTGTATTCATTAATGATATATTAGTATATTCTAAGAATGAGGAAGAACATGTCGAACATTTAGCAGTAGCATTGAGATTGCTAAGAGAGTATAAGTTGTACGCTAAGCTTAGAAAATGCATTTTCTTTCAGACAAAGGTACATTACTTAGGGCATGTGGTTTCCAAGGAAGCCATACCAGTGGATTGATAGAAGATAAGGGCTATCATGGGATGGAAAGCTCCTAGAAATGTGGATGAGCTAATATCATTCATGGGGTTAATAGGTTATTATAGAAGGTTTATTAGGAACTTATCTCATATTTCTTATTTGATTACATCATTGCAAAGGAAAGGTAAGAAGTTTGAATGGACAGAGGAATGTGTAGTAAGTTTTGAGAAGTTGAAGATTCTCTTAGTAAGTAGATATAGGTAAATCACATATCAGCTATGAGTTCTTATGGGACATATTTGTAGGAGCAAATCTTACAGGTAGGAAAACACGATGACAAGTACGTGGAGCTTATGCATAGGTTACAACAAGGTATAGGTGATCATGATGTGGACTATCATCTCACAACATATGGTTTGGTCAAATTTAGGGAGAATATATATGTGCCAGACAATAGTGAGCTTAAGAAGCTTATCTTGAGGGAATTTCATGCTAAGTCGTATTCAAGTCACCCAGGATATGAAAAGACATTAACAGTGGTAAATATTTTTTTTATTATTGGTTGAATATTAAGAGGGAAGTGGTAGAGTTTGTGACTATATGCTTGGATTGTCAACACATAAAAGAAGAGTGTAAACATCCAACTGGATTACATCAGCCTATTTTGATTCCAGAGTGGAAGTGGGAGGTCATTTCCATGAATTTCATTACAGGTTTTCTGAGGATATCTAGACAACATGATTCTATCATAGTCATGATTGAAAGTTTGACAAAGATAGTGCACTTAATTCTAGTAAAGTCTACATATTCAGCTAATGATGTAGCACATGTCTTCATTAGGGATGTGGTGAGGTTACATGGTGTACCAAAGAAAATCATGTTAGACAGGGATGTCAAGTTCACTTATAGATTATGGAAAATGTTATTTGCATGTTTGGGTACAAATTTGGCCTTCAGCACAGCTTATCATCTGCATACAGATGGACAGACAAAGAGTATCAACATGATATTCTAGGATATGTTGAGGTAGTATGTGATGCATTAGCAACAGAAGTGGGAAGAGTATTTTCCATTGGTTGAGTTCGCTTACAGTAATAGGTATCAAGAATCCTTGAGGATGAGTTTTCTTGAGGCATTGTATGGGAAGAGTTGTAATACTCTCATTAGTTGGAATGATCCAACGAATATGGTATTGATTGGACTAGATGTGTTGGCAAATTTGGAACCGGAAATGCAGATAATCATGAAGAATCTAAAGGAATCACAAGATAGACAAAAAAATTATTCATATCGGAACAGGTTTCTTATGGACTTTCAGGTTGGGGAACAAGTGTAATTGTGTATCAAGCCTAAGAAGAGCTCCTTGAGGATTGGATCATGTGCCAAGATGACACCTTAGTTTTGTGTACCTTTCAAGATACTTGAAAGGATTGGACTAGTAGCCTATCGACTTGCACTGCTCCGATAGTAAAA
Organism: Pinus taeda; assembly: GCA_000404065.3. NCBI lineage: Eukaryota > Viridiplantae > Streptophyta > Pinopsida > Pinales > Pinaceae > Pinus > Pinus taeda. The sequence goes on from APFE031383093.1 coordinate 29,429, forward strand.
GTCCATGATGTTTTCCATGTTTCATTTCTTAAGAAGTATGTTAAAGATGTTGACCATTTGATTGACTAGTCTATATTGTAGGTGGATCCAAAAGGAGTTTTATAGCCGAAACCTTAGTGCATTTTGCTGAGAAATATGTTCATGCTAAAGAATCGAGAAATTGAGTAGGTTAAAGTGCAGTGAAAGAACTTTGGTTCTGTTGAAGCTACATGGGAGATGGCTAATTAGATGAGGTCTATGTATTCTTCTCTATTAGTTGGTTGAGCAAATGTTTTTGGCATATGTGTGGTGTGATGTTTTGGTATATGTATATGAATGTAAATATCGCCATGAGCTATGTTATAATCTCCAATAAGCGGTATGGATGTCACATCATTATGGTTGTCATGTTGTCATGTTTCTCATGTTGGTTTGCTTCTCAAGAAGATGATCATTATAAATACTACAATGAGCTATGTTATAAAGCTCCATAGGAAGTACATTTACTTTTTCAGTAGTCTTACTGGTTGTAGGTATTGTTGAACACCGAGGAAGGTTTTCCTTTAAGGGGGAGGGTTCTATAACAACCTTGGTCAAAAATCCATGTAATAAAGTAATAAAGGAAAAAATAAGACCTTGGTCATGGGACACATATTCCATGCTTAATTTTGGGAAAAAACATAGTGATGGGATCACTTGTGATTAATTAATGACTATGGAAATTGGCAAATACAATGGTTAAGGCTTTGAAAAGGAAAAGTGATATTAATTGGCATTTTATTTATGAAAATAATGTAAAGTTGGAGAAAAGGAAGGTGAAAGGCCACAGGTTGCATGTGAGGAGGAAAATGAAGGAAAATAGAAGAAAATAGAGGCCTAATTCATAAAAAGGATTATGAAGATCAATTCATGGCTTTTGGTCAGTTCAACTTTTGGTCAGTTAGCTTTTTGTTCAATTTAGATTTGGAGCTCTCTCTCTATTCTCTCTCTCATACTCTTGGACATTTAGAGTTTTATTGGAGCACTATTGGAGGAGTGTGGCATACTTCAAATTTGGAGCAAGAAGGCAAAGGAAAAGTAGGAAAGCGCAAGAGGACATCAGGATCGATAACTATAATGGGTTTTTTTTGTAGGTATCGAGTTTCATGTATGATTTCTTTTCTAGTTTTGGTATGCATGTGGTTATTTGGTCATGATTTGTCATTGGCATGGAGGATTTCTTGGATTGACAATGGTTTTGCCTAGCATTTCCATTTCTCGGATAGCCATGGTGTTGTGGGTTTTCCTTTTGTTTTCTGGTTGGTTCTCATATTCCATTGGTTGTGGGTTGAGTTATTAGCTTCTGGAGCCTTGGTTAGACAAACATTCTGGAAGCTCAGTAACAACTTGGGTTGAGTTATTAGTCCTGGAGCCTTGGTTGGAAAAATGCTCTAAAGCCCTTGATGGGTTGAATTACTAGTCTTGGAGCCTTGGTTGGACAAACTCTCTGAAACTGGCAGAAGTTGTGGGTTGAGTTAGTAGTCCTGGAGACCTTGGTTGGAACAAACACTCTAGAGCCCTGAACAACTTGGGTGGAGACCAATCTGGTGATGGTTAGTGACGTACAACCATGAGGTGGAATCACTAGTGGAGGGTTGATGTGGTTTGGCCTATGGATGCCTTGGTTTAGTTTGGTTGGATTTGTTTCATGAAATCCCACATTCATGCTTGGAATATGACACGGGGGTCATTGTCTAAAAGAGAGATTTGGTTCAACCCAATCTATAGTCAGGTTGTTCGTGGAAGTCCCATACCTGGTCGACCTAAGAATTCATTAATATGAGCTCCTTCTTCTTAGTATTTTATGTGTAAATGTATTGGTGCATATGTGGTTTTTATGGTTATCATATCCTTGTAATTTATGTTGGTTATATGCTAGTTATGAGTATGTTTTATGACAGTGATGATGTATGGATCTCATCATGTTTTGATTTGTAGATGAATTAACAATGAATATAGGACTTAATAGATGATAATGCAGCTAATGTGATAAGGCATCAATGCTTCTTATTGATTCTCATTTAAGGATGAGACCCCTATGCTCAGATCTATTGTTATGACCTGTAGAATGTATATTTATGACATGCTTGACAAAATCCTTGTCATGGCCAATATGCACATTTTGTTCTTTGATCTCACTCTTTGTCTAAGGTCATAATCCACTCATGAAATGGTAAAACTAATTTCCTTTTGTTAACTCTTTGATCTCCAATATAAGACTTGAAAACTCTTTGATATAAGTCTAAATGTTCCTTATATGTTTCAGACTCCTAAAGTTATTCTTGGAAAAATAATTGATTACCCTGTCCAAACTGCACTTATAGAGTAAATTTCAGCTCTACCTATTTAGTGATCCTCTCTATGATCTAGCTTCCTGCCAAATATTCTACTCATGTCCTCTACCATAACTTAGTTATCCTATCAAAAACATAGTTGTAGTGTTCAAATTGGACTCATAAGAACATCCATTCATTTGGTCTAAGTACTACCCGATATGCCAACATAAATTTCCAAGTACCTTGAGACCCATTTCCCGATAACATGGTTTTGTCTCCTTAATCTTCATTTTCATTAGGATTATGAATCAAGCTAATGAGGGAAGATACCTCACTCTCCAATTGTTTCAACCATTCACCCCATGCATTGTCCCTAAAGTGTACAATAACCTCTATAAATCCTTGAACCTTTGTTATGACCTGGTTAAAGGTTGCCCTCATCTTCTCCATCTCATGTTCCATTTCGTGAAACTCCTAATTGTGTTCATGCATTACCTATATCATATGTCCCACATGCTCTTCAACAAAAGTGAACATGTCCCCCAACTTGAGACCCCATAGATCAAAACTATTGCCTCCCCATTAAGAACCTACTACCTCAACCAATCACACAAGACTGTTGAAGACCCTGTGTTGCCACCTGTTCTGCGTAGATAACCAATATATTGTCTTGATAGTACAATCTCTAATACTTGTCTCTACACTAGTGTATCACCTCTATGTGGTGAAGAGAGCTATGATACCACTTTTCATGAGAGGGACATGTTGAAATTATGCTTACACTTAGAAGGGGGGATTAATCAATATAAGATATCATTTTCTAGACTACATGGTTTTCCTTGAATAATAGTGATGAGTAAGTCTATTCATAGATAACAATGAAAATAACTATTCACACTATTAATTTAACAACTAAATTATAATAAATTTTCCACCATATAAAATATAAAATATAAAAAATAGAAAATAGAATGGAGTGGAACTTTATATGGTTTCTCATCACGGTGGTCAGAAACCACATGGAAAATGCACCCTACCCTAAGAAAGAGCTCGATTCATTGTCCATACAAATAAGAAAATCAACTGTACAGATCAGCAATGTCCTTGCTCCACGTAAGGCATACAGCTTTGCGATTCACAAACTAAATGGCTTCTTTCAGACGATTCAATAATAATAATATGAGTTGGACTTGGCTGTACTTGTATGACCAAGGAGTAATGATAGTAAAGTTTCAAAAGGTTGGCTAGAAAATTTAGTAATTATTTTCATAGAAAAGACGCGTGGAAATTTTTATAATTTTATCTGTTATATTAATAAATTAAATTAAAAACACTTAATATATAAAAACTATTAAATTAGTGAAGCAGGAAAAAGAGCAACTCAAATGTTCCATTTAAGATCAGTCAAAGGTTCTAGGATGATTACATCACAAGATTAGGCAGGGAAACTCAGTTGTTCTAACACATTTGTTCCAATATGTAATTAGTATCTAATATGGCCATATGCGAATTGGAATATACATCTCTCATGTGTCTACGTTACTTTCAGATAATTTTCAGGCAATAATGAACTCATTAGTCAGTCTACTCAGAAAAATCTAGTATAATGCTTACAAGCCCAAGACTCTGTGCGTTGTGGATGCTTCGACCTATGTCGGCCTCTGGATCGCAAAAGGCCTTCTCCTCAGGGGTTACGAAGTACATGCGGCCATCTTTCAATGCAGAGGTGACCTCG
>APFE031383093.1:49959-63619 GCA_000404065.3 Pinus taeda
TTAGTTGAAGGGAGCAACAATGCTCTAGAAGATTGACTTGAGATCATGATATCATCAGGTATGCATTAAAGAAGAGGACATTCACAATACTTCTTTCTAGACTAGGTTTAGACATTATGAGTTTGTTGTAGTTCTTTTTGGTTTGACTAATGCTCCAACTACTTTTATGTGGTTGATGAATAGTGTGTTGCACCCTTACCTAGACAAGTTTGTTATTGTATTCATTAATGATATATTAGTATATTCTAAGAATGAGGAAGAACATGTCGAACATTTAGCAGTAGCATTGAGATTGCTAAGAGAGTATAAGTTGTACGCTAAGCTTAGAAAATGCATTTTCTTTCAGACAAAGGTACATTACTTAGGGCATGTGGTTTCCAAGGAAGCCATACCAGTGGATTGATAGAAGATAAGGGCTATCATGGGATGGAAAGCTCCTAGAAATGTGGATGAGCTAATATCATTCATGGGGTTAATAGGTTATTATAGAAGGTTTATTAGGAACTTATCTCATATTTCTTATTTGATTACATCATTGCAAAGGAAAGGTAAGAAGTTTGAATGGACAGAGGAATGTGTAGTAAGTTTTGAGAAGTTGAAGATTCTCTTAGTAAGTAGATATAGGTAAATCACATATCAGCTATGAGTTCTTATGGGACATATTTGTAGGAGCAAATCTTACAGGTAGGAAAACACGATGACAAGTACGTGGAGCTTATGCATAGGTTACAACAAGGTATAGGTGATCATGATGTGGACTATCATCTCACAACATATGGTTTGGTCAAATTTAGGGAGAATATATATGTGCCAGACAATAGTGAGCTTAAGAAGCTTATCTTGAGGGAATTTCATGCTAAGTCGTATTCAAGTCACCCAGGATATGAAAAGACATTAACAGTGGTAAATATTTTTTTTATTATTGGTTGAATATTAAGAGGGAAGTGGTAGAGTTTGTGACTATATGCTTGGATTGTCAACACATAAAAGAAGAGTGTAAACATCCAACTGGATTACATCAGCCTATTTTGATTCCAGAGTGGAAGTGGGAGGTCATTTCCATGAATTTCATTACAGGTTTTCTGAGGATATCTAGACAACATGATTCTATCATAGTCATGATTGAAAGTTTGACAAAGATAGTGCACTTAATTCTAGTAAAGTCTACATATTCAGCTAATGATGTAGCACATGTCTTCATTAGGGATGTGGTGAGGTTACATGGTGTACCAAAGAAAATCATGTTAGACAGGGATGTCAAGTTCACTTATAGATTATGGAAAATGTTATTTGCATGTTTGGGTACAAATTTGGCCTTCAGCACAGCTTATCATCTGCATACAGATGGACAGACAAAGAGTATCAACATGATATTCTAGGATATGTTGAGGTAGTATGTGATGCATTAGCAACAGAAGTGGGAAGAGTATTTTCCATTGGTTGAGTTCGCTTACAGTAATAGGTATCAAGAATCCTTGAGGATGAGTTTTCTTGAGGCATTGTATGGGAAGAGTTGTAATACTCTCATTAGTTGGAATGATCCAACGAATATGGTATTGATTGGACTAGATGTGTTGGCAAATTTGGAACCGGAAATGCAGATAATCATGAAGAATCTAAAGGAATCACAAGATAGACAAAAAAATTATTCATATCGGAACAGGTTTCTTATGGACTTTCAGGTTGGGGAACAAGTGTAATTGTGTATCAAGCCTAAGAAGAGCTCCTTGAGGATTGGATCATGTGCCAAGATGACACCTTAGTTTTGTGTACCTTTCAAGATACTTGAAAGGATTGGACTAGTAGCCTATCGACTTGCACTGCTCCGATAGTAAAAGTCCATGATGTTTTCCATGTTTCATTTCTTAAGAAGTATGTTAAAGATGTTGACCATTTGATTGACTAGTCTATATTGTAGGTGGATCCAAAAGGAGTTTTATAGCCGAAACCTTAGTGCATTTTGCTGAGAAATATGTTCATGCTAAAGAATCGAGAAATTGAGTAGGTTAAAGTGCAGTGAAAGAACTTTGGTTCTGTTGAAGCTACATGGGAGATGGCTAATTAGATGAGGTCTATGTATTCTTCTCTATTAGTTGGTTGAGCAAATGTTTTTGGCATATGTGTGGTGTGATGTTTTGGTATATGTATATGAATGTAAATATCGCCATGAGCTATGTTATAATCTCCAATAAGCGGTATGGATGTCACATCATTATGGTTGTCATGTTGTCATGTTTCTCATGTTGGTTTGCTTCTCAAGAAGATGATCATTATAAATACTACAATGAGCTATGTTATAAAGCTCCATAGGAAGTACATTTACTTTTTCAGTAGTCTTACTGGTTGTAGGTATTGTTGAACACCGAGGAAGGTTTTCCTTTAAGGGGGAGGGTTCTATAACAACCTTGGTCAAAAATCCATGTAATAAAGTAATAAAGGAAAAAATAAGACCTTGGTCATGGGACACATATTCCATGCTTAATTTTGGGAAAAAACATAGTGATGGGATCACTTGTGATTAATTAATGACTATGGAAATTGGCAAATACAATGGTTAAGGCTTTGAAAAGGAAAAGTGATATTAATTGGCATTTTATTTATGAAAATAATGTAAAGTTGGAGAAAAGGAAGGTGAAAGGCCACAGGTTGCATGTGAGGAGGAAAATGAAGGAAAATAGAAGAAAATAGAGGCCTAATTCATAAAAAGGATTATGAAGATCAATTCATGGCTTTTGGTCAGTTCAACTTTTGGTCAGTTAGCTTTTTGTTCAATTTAGATTTGGAGCTCTCTCTCTATTCTCTCTCTCATACTCTTGGACATTTAGAGTTTTATTGGAGCACTATTGGAGGAGTGTGGCATACTTCAAATTTGGAGCAAGAAGGCAAAGGAAAAGTAGGAAAGCGCAAGAGGACATCAGGATCGATAACTATAATGGGTTTTTTTTGTAGGTATCGAGTTTCATGTATGATTTCTTTTCTAGTTTTGGTATGCATGTGGTTATTTGGTCATGATTTGTCATTGGCATGGAGGATTTCTTGGATTGACAATGGTTTTGCCTAGCATTTCCATTTCTCGGATAGCCATGGTGTTGTGGGTTTTCCTTTTGTTTTCTGGTTGGTTCTCATATTCCATTGGTTGTGGGTTGAGTTATTAGCTTCTGGAGCCTTGGTTAGACAAACATTCTGGAAGCTCAGTAACAACTTGGGTTGAGTTATTAGTCCTGGAGCCTTGGTTGGAAAAATGCTCTAAAGCCCTTGATGGGTTGAATTACTAGTCTTGGAGCCTTGGTTGGACAAACTCTCTGAAACTGGCAGAAGTTGTGGGTTGAGTTAGTAGTCCTGGAGACCTTGGTTGGAACAAACACTCTAGAGCCCTGAACAACTTGGGTGGAGACCAATCTGGTGATGGTTAGTGACGTACAACCATGAGGTGGAATCACTAGTGGAGGGTTGATGTGGTTTGGCCTATGGATGCCTTGGTTTAGTTTGGTTGGATTTGTTTCATGAAATCCCACATTCATGCTTGGAATATGACACGGGGGTCATTGTCTAAAAGAGAGATTTGGTTCAACCCAATCTATAGTCAGGTTGTTCGTGGAAGTCCCATACCTGGTCGACCTAAGAATTCATTAATATGAGCTCCTTCTTCTTAGTATTTTATGTGTAAATGTATTGGTGCATATGTGGTTTTTATGGTTATCATATCCTTGTAATTTATGTTGGTTATATGCTAGTTATGAGTATGTTTTATGACAGTGATGATGTATGGATCTCATCATGTTTTGATTTGTAGATGAATTAACAATGAATATAGGACTTAATAGATGATAATGCAGCTAATGTGATAAGGCATCAATGCTTCTTATTGATTCTCATTTAAGGATGAGACCCCTATGCTCAGATCTATTGTTATGACCTGTAGAATGTATATTTATGACATGCTTGACAAAATCCTTGTCATGGCCAATATGCACATTTTGTTCTTTGATCTCACTCTTTGTCTAAGGTCATAATCCACTCATGAAATGGTAAAACTAATTTCCTTTTGTTAACTCTTTGATCTCCAATATAAGACTTGAAAACTCTTTGATATAAGTCTAAATGTTCCTTATATGTTTCAGACTCCTAAAGTTATTCTTGGAAAAATAATTGATTACCCTGTCCAAACTGCACTTATAGAGTAAATTTCAGCTCTACCTATTTAGTGATCCTCTCTATGATCTAGCTTCCTGCCAAATATTCTACTCATGTCCTCTACCATAACTTAGTTATCCTATCAAAAACATAGTTGTAGTGTTCAAATTGGACTCATAAGAACATCCATTCATTTGGTCTAAGTACTACCCGATATGCCAACATAAATTTCCAAGTACCTTGAGACCCATTTCCCGATAACATGGTTTTGTCTCCTTAATCTTCATTTTCATTAGGATTATGAATCAAGCTAATGAGGGAAGATACCTCACTCTCCAATTGTTTCAACCATTCACCCCATGCATTGTCCCTAAAGTGTACAATAACCTCTATAAATCCTTGAACCTTTGTTATGACCTGGTTAAAGGTTGCCCTCATCTTCTCCATCTCATGTTCCATTTCGTGAAACTCCTAATTGTGTTCATGCATTACCTATATCATATGTCCCACATGCTCTTCAACAAAAGTGAACATGTCCCCCAACTTGAGACCCCATAGATCAAAACTATTGCCTCCCCATTAAGAACCTACTACCTCAACCAATCACACAAGACTGTTGAAGACCCTGTGTTGCCACCTGTTCTGCGTAGATAACCAATATATTGTCTTGATAGTACAATCTCTAATACTTGTCTCTACACTAGTGTATCACCTCTATGTGGTGAAGAGAGCTATGATACCACTTTTCATGAGAGGGACATGTTGAAATTATGCTTACACTTAGAAGGGGGGATTAATCAATATAAGATATCATTTTCTAGACTACATGGTTTTCCTTGAATAATAGTGATGAGTAAGTCTATTCATAGATAACAATGAAAATAACTATTCACACTATTAATTTAACAACTAAATTATAATAAATTTTCCACCATATAAAATATAAAATATAAAAAATAGAAAATAGAATGGAGTGGAACTTTATATGGTTTCTCATCACGGTGGTCAGAAACCACATGGAAAATGCACCCTACCCTAAGAAAGAGCTCGAAAATACCTAATTCCAGTAGAACTTGTTAATAGTTATTATAAGTGTTGCTTTCTTGTTATACTATGTTGAATTTGTATTTGTATTTGATGTTATTGATTAGATTGTATTTGTTCAATGAATTATTGTGCAGAGAGGTGCATTCGACAACCCAATATGTAGGAGATGTGTATGTCATGTTTAGAATAAAACAATAATAATAATAATAAAATTAATGTCTACCTAAAACAAAAATGAAAATAACGATATAGATAGAGAAACTACAATACAATTCAACAAAAAAAATCTAAAATCTACTCCAAAATCTTTTAATATTTATTTTAATTAAATATTTGTAAAAAAATCTTTAAAAGGAATTTAGCATGATCTTATTCTCCATCTTGCCTTGATGATGAAACACACTCGATAATAGTTTGAAAAGTGTCGACAAATTATCTCTAATGTGATTTCTCCCAAAATATTTCCTAACACATAGGAAAAACCATATTGTATGGATATATTAAAATCTTTAATGACAAATATTTACACGTTAAAGTTGTAATATTTGAAAAATATTAATTTTGTTAGCGTGCCATGTAAAAGACCTCTAACGTAAATATTAAAAGACTAATAGTAATATCAACCTAGATCTATTTTAACCCCAGATCTATCAAGCCCAGACAGGGATCAAATCTCTTTAGATACAAATATCTTTTACTATGAAAAGGGATTTGATCCCTCTCGAATCTCTTGAAATACAAATCTATTTTACTATGAAAAGGGATTTGATCCCCCTCATAGATCTTGAGTTAAGATTACCATGAAAAGGGATTTGATACCTCTCGAATCTCTTGAGATATAAATCTCTTTTACTATGAAAAGAGATTTGATCCCTCTAATAGATCTTGAGTTAAGATGGATCTAGACTGGTATTTATAAAATTTTAGTGCGGTTATTGAAGTATAAATATATGGTCTCCCAACATGTGGTTGTTATTATATTGTAATTTCATGGGTGTTGCAGTGTTTAGCTAACAGATGTTGTCATTTTAATTGTACAATGTGTAGAAGATTGCAAATCACACTATAGTTTGAATGATACAAAATGTGGTTATTTTTAATAAACTTTTGCATTAAACGCATGATGTTAAACCATTTTTCATCATTGAAACGATCTAAATGTCATCAGGGAAAAAATCTTATTTGGGAAACATTAATGACCTTTGGACATGTTGTTATCTTATGAAACTTATTGATAGCAAGTTAAACTAGATTATTATAGCTAAAAGGAACTAATAAGATATTCCTAACTACCAAGATATGCCTCACTTTATAGCTAGAAAGGTTACATCAACTGTTTATTTAGATCTCTTTCACTATGAAGCAGATATCAAGATGGAAGCTAAGCTATTAATTTTCCAATCCAACCAACTCATTTTTAAGCATATGAGAAGCCCAATGGAAGACATAATAGAAATTATTATTTTCCAAATAAATAACCAGCCATCTTAGCCAAAGTAGCCTTGAGAATGGACATTGAGGGTTCTCCTTCCCATCTTTGTTATTTTTTTGTAATTGATATGTTTTTAATTGATCATGTTTTATGGCTTCTATTTATCAATTAGAAAAAACACTAATATAATCTTAATGCAAGGACTAACTAATATATGTTTTAGTGTTTGTAATGTTTATAATGATCGCCACATCTATGTGAACTATTTTTCTTGATATTAGACGAATAGTTCTCATCTATGTGTGTCTCCATTAGGATAGTAATATTAATTATCTCTTAGAGGCTCACTTTGCTTCCCTCTGCAATGAAAGAAAATTGATACATCTACAATCAAACATTCACAAGGAACACTCTCTTGCTCTTTCAAAAGCTCATATGTATCTCTTGTGAAAATTCAAGAATTCCTCAATCACTACTACAAAAAACTGATATCACTTCTCCTACTTGTGAATTCACGCAAGTTATTGATTGTGTTACACTATAAATATCGAAGTAAATACAATCGCAGCCTTCACTAATTAAATTATATGCGGAAAAAAGAACTGGGAAAGAAAGAAATAACACACATAAGTGACACCATAATTTTTGGACCAATGTCCCCAGAAAAACCCAATGTGAGAAAATCGGTGTAGTACTTGAGGTTTTATATTATTAAGCAGTAATTTATGAATACAATCCTTGGATGTATTCATGGCTATCCAATACAACAAATATGACCGACAGAAAGATGAGTGAGATATACCTCACACTATCACTAGCGATCCACCACTGATCCAACCACTGAATTGCTAGCCCCTAGTTGCCTATGCACAGTTTATGCACCATCATAGTGTTGATCTATGTCACAACTTATAGGGACTGCATCACTACTTTGCCTAATTGATTTGCCTCTAGGACTTAGAATTTCTGCCCTCCTGGTCTCACACCCCAACTTCTAGCTCTAAAACTCGATTCTCTAGCAAATTTTGGATCTCCTTTGAGGCTCTGCACTACCTCTATGTGGCCCTATGCCGCTTAACTTGGCTTTGTGCTCTCTCTTCTAGATCTCTCTTTTCCTTCTCTGCGATGTATCCTTGGATTGGGAAACTCTCCAACCAGAAACTATCTCCACCCCTCATTGCAAAAAATCAGCTCAATCACTTCTCTGGAAACTATTGTGCTACTCTCTTCAAAAATTGATCTCTTGATATCTCACCCAATGTGTCTTCCAAATGTCCATCAAGCCTCTTCTTATAATCTTCTCGTTGAGAACCAATGGTCCATATTAGATTCTAATCAATGGCTCGGGTCATTTTGGCTTGATCCTCATCTTCTTTTAGAATTTTCACCCCCAGTTTAATTAATACCCTTTAATTATTTTAATTTCCTAATTTTATACATAGACCTCCATTAAAAACAATTATTTATTTTAATAAAACATTCTCTAGTAGGAATTTCCCAAAACAATTTCTGGGTATTGTGGAATGCATGTGTAATAGCATCCTTGCAAAAAATTGAGGCTAGAGCACATTTGATGGTATCATAACTCAATGCTTCTCTCTCATGCTAACCGCTAAAGCCAAGGTATATCTTTAAGTAATTGACATCTAGGTTGTATTCCGGATGAGACTCCTACATCAAACGGTGTGAGGTCTAATTGGGATCTCATATCGGGGAGATCCCTTGTATGTTGGTGGTATCTAGTACCATTAACATTATATCACTAGAAGGAGGGCAACCCATTTTTTATGGCTGATAACTCTACACACCCTAACCATTCATCTTCTGGACAGGGTAGCAACATTTTGAGCATCATTCCAACTCTTATTCCCAAAGTAGGAGGGTATTATCATCCTTTTCTGGAGTTGTCATACTAGGATACCTACGAACAAATCTGGGCACTTTAGCCTATAACTTTGCAAAAGCTATCAATTTAATCCCCATTACTTATAATCTCCCACATCATATGAAAGAAGAAAGAAAAAACTCATATCCATATATTAGTTTCTATTGTGGAAGATTTGTTTTTTTCCACTTTTGAAGAGTTAGTGGAATCCTCTGAAGACATGGTGCAACAAGATCCACTTCCACCTATTAATGAATGGTATAAGGAAGACACTATTCTTTCTAATGGAGTTTTTGAGTTCAGTGATGGTTTAGAGAGTCACGGAGAAGGCTCCTCATATTATGAAAATAAGGAGGAACCAAGAGAAGAAGACATGGCAAACCAGGATCTGGATTCAATGGCCCAAGGGCCCCTCACTCTTTCGGACAATCTTCATAAGATTCCTAGGTACTCGGAAAATTTGTTATCAGAGTTCGATCTTGATAAGAAGACAAAGGCAAAAGATCACATTGACGATTTCTATATGAATCTACAGATGTTGGAAATAAGGCACAATGATGTTTCTTATAGGCATTTTCCTTTTACATTAGAGGGTAAAGCAACAACATGGAACCACATTCTTCTTGTTGATTCGTTCCACAGTTGGAGGGATTTTAGGAAGCTATTTCTTGATAAATTTGTTGATGACAAGATGCCTTCCATGTTATTAAAAAAGCTCAGAAATAGTAAGATGGGGGGAAAGGAGAAAGTGAAATATTTTAATCAAAAGTTCAATCACATGTTGAACAAGTTTCCTATGGGCACACAACCACACGATTCAATTACTATTGATTATTACACAGTTTCCTTTCCCACTAATATTTCTTCATTCGTCAAAAGAGTTGAAAAAGTTTTATTGTCACTAAAATTTGCAAAAACAATCACCGTCAAGAAAGACTTGTGTGTTATTGGAGTTATTACTGATGGTGATGAATCAAAAGACTCCAAGGAGGCCAGTAGGAAGCCTCAGCCTTCTTCAAGTAAGGTTAAGAAAAGGACTTGTCATATATTGAGAGATTTCTTAGGACAATAAAAGCACTTCCCAATGAGATTTTAGAATTAAAGAGAAGGTCAAACGAGACTTCTACTAGCAACAAACCTCCCAAGTTTTTCTCGTTCCGGAGTAATAATAATAATAGCAGTAATAATAAACCCACCAAGTCTATCGAAAGTTCAAATGTTGTGTTAAATATAGAAAGCATGGGTATGGAAAAATATTTCTCTTTCCATAAGGAATATCATTTAGAAAAAATATGTACATAATGGAACCACAACATGAATGCTCTAGCTGCACACATTTTCGACTCCTTATTAGCAAATGAGTAGTCAAAACAAATGGAAGAAACATAATAACATGTGTCAGCTTAAGAAAGTATCAGTATTCGACATGCAGTGAATGATTTTGATTATATCGATAATGTTGACAAGAAAAGTGTTGAAGCAGCACCATAGAGTGAAGCCCCTCCTCAAAATAAAAATGGTTGATATTGTTTAAGGAGTAAAGGGCCCATTTCTGAACAAAAGGTAATGACACAAAAATTGAAGGAAAAAATGTTAAGAAGGATTTCATCACTGATAAATCCTACTCATAATGCACTAAGTCTAGAGATACAACCACTTCCAATAACACTTCCTCCAGTAGCAAAAGTAAGTCAATCACTCTGGAAGTGTTAAGAAAAGATACTTCTCTAGACACTTCCTGCTAAAGGTGAAATATTTGAATATAACATAGTTCAAGATTTGAAGAGAGCTCGAGCCAATATTTCCATCTTTGAGCTCACGAAGATAAGAGGCCATTATGAAATACTAGTCCAAGCCTTTTCACAACCTTCGCCAAGTGACAAAGCTTTTAGCTCTCATAAGGTGTCTGCTAAGTCTTCTAGTTCCCTTGAATATTTGGTTAATATTGTAACATTAAAACCTAACACTCTCTGCCCTCCATTTTTGTTAACATTTGACATTTTCAATTACAATGTCCATAATTATTTAGTCGATTCAAGTGCATCTGCGAATGTTATGTCATTATCTGTTGCCAAGAAAATAAATGCTAAATGGGACAAAACTAATGCAAAAATAATTCAGCTAAACAGGTTTGTTGTCGAAGCTATTGATGAACTAAAAAATGTTCTTATTCTATTATTATCTGATCAACAAGTTCACCAATGTATAAATCTTGTAATTGTGGACATCCCAAAGCTTAAGGTGTGATCCTAAGAAAAGACTGGTCTATAAGCTATAGGGTTATTTTGTTATAGATTGGTCACATTTGTGGCTTCCACAAAAGAGTAGGAATAACGAGATTTGACTGGAAACTGAGCCATACATGAAACACACCATGAAACCACTTGAGATCGATAATGAACCTATTCCCTTTTCTGATCTAATATTTTGAATTTGTTTCCTTAAAACTGACCACAGGTGTTATCAAGCACAACCATCACTCGTCCACCAAATACACATCTAGAACTCCTTCCTTGTTCTCAAGCTAATGCAAATAAATCTAGTAATATAGATGTATATAGTAATAGTAATAATAGTATAGGAAGAATCTTAATAACAAATAATATTTGAGATTTATATTTTGATGGTTCAAATATGTGGAACGACTCTAGAGCTGGTTTCGTACTCATATACCCATGTAAGTGGAAGCATATCCTTTCATGCCATTTGGAGTTTGAGTGTACTAACAATACTGTTGAATATGAAGCACTCTTACTTGTATTAAATAAATCCATTGATCTAAATGTAGAATTCCTCAAGGTAATTGGTGACTCAAAGGTGGTCACTCATCAAGTACAAGATACTATTCTCTGTGTTTCACTTAATCTTAAAAACTACTAGTAGGACGTATGTCATTGAATTAATTATTTTAAATGTTTCAATATCATTTATGTTCCCAGGCTTAGAAATTTCGCAACATATGCATTAGAAAATGCAGTCACTAGGATGTCACCAATGTGTAGAATTCCTACAGAAACTCCGATAGATCTAGAATTCTAGTTAAATTAAACACAAGTAATTTGCTGATATTCAAGAGAGGAGAAAAAGAATTTTCTCCATAAAATCAATGCATTAAATTAATGAACAATAGTAATACATGAGCAACCAAAACTCTAATCCCAAAGGGAGGTGGTTATATAGAAATTTCTGAATCTAGAAAACTAGGAAAAAACTAGTAAAAAACTAGAAAAGACTAAGAAAAGCTAAAGGGAGGCCTAAAATAGCAACAATGAATCAAGATAACCTATGCCAACTATCAGCTACGAGGAAATCATGAGGAAGGGTGCATTTCCTAAGGAATGCAACTTTAAAACATGCTAAAATTGTCTGGGGGACCAAATCCCTTGATTTCAGGGGGAATCTTCATGTGGGGTGCCAATCCTCAAATAACTCAAGTGGATGAGGTGTGGCTAGGTGTGGCCATGCAATTATATGTATAAATGGTTTAGGAAAGTGTTTGGACCAATATCCATAATATTAAGCCTTTAAAGGAAAAAAAAAATGAAAGTTGGTCCACTAAGCTAGTTTACCAAAAACCAAGCATGAACATGATTTTTAGTGCATGTGGCTAAGTCAAGGATACTTAGGCTAAAAGAAATGTAGATGTTAGGATTATATTACAACAACCCCCCCTCCCCCTCCCCCTTCATCCTAACTCACTTATCTAAACTAACTCTCGGCCAAGATGCCATGTTAGGTACTCAAGTACAATAAATAAAAGATCCTCATAAAATGAAGAAAGAGGGAAAACATCGTGAGAACACACCCCCGCTCCACAAAAAAGGATGAAAAAATGGCTAAGTGGCCAAAAGGGCCTACTCAATTTTCTCCACCACTCTAAGCATAACTCTCAGTTCTGAAAATTTCTTTTCAGTGAAAGACTTGGTGGAGATGTATGTAACCTGTTGCTTAGTGGGGCAATATTGCAGTGATATGACTCAGTCATGGATCAACTTGTGGATGTAATGCATGTGAATCTCGATGTCTCTTGGTCCTATGCCTCTAAACTATATCAATCAATATTTGAATGGATCCCTGATTGTCACAAAATATGACAGTCAGAAGTGGGTACTGAATACCAAACTCAGAGAGAAGCCCATACAACCAAACAGGATGTGTAGTTGCATTCGCTACACCTCTATTCTCTACCTCAGCTGTAGATAAAGAAATCGTGGATTGCTTCTTGCTAGACAATAAAAAATGCCCTCAAAAAAAGCTAAAAACATAACCAGAGGTGGAATTGTGGTCTGTACCATCACCAACCCAATCAGAATATATGTACCTAATCAGTGAAAGTGGGCAATCTGTAGCATAAAAGATACCAAAACTGGAAGTACCTTTCACATATCTAAGGATTCTCTTTACAGCTTTCTAGTGAAGCTCATGGGGCTTCTGCATATATTTGGAACAAACTCCTACTCCAAAAGATATATCAAGTCGGGTGTGAGTAAGATACAACAAACTCCCAACCAAATATCGATAGTGTACTGTCCACCAAAGGTGTGGTACCTGCATCCTCAAATCTGATCCCCGAAAGAAAGGGAGATGATGTTGGCTTGCATTCTGTCATATGAAAGTGGATAAGTAGATCTGATGCATACTTATATTGTGCCATATTGATCCCTAAAGTAGATTGAGAATCTTTAAGACCAAGAAAGTAGTGCAATAGTGCCATATCTGTCATGGAAAATCGATCGTGCAACGTTGATTTTGTCGAATCAATAGATGAGGTAAGGTTCCCTGTCATCAGTAAATCATCTACATAAAGTACTATCAGCAAAATGGAATCATCATGTTGCAGAAAATAAACATTCGAATCAAATTTGCATTGAATGAATCCAATGGAAAGTAGGAAAGAATCAATCTTTGCATATCTGGTTCTAGGAGCCTGATTTAGGCCATACAAAGATTTCTTTAATCTATAAACGAGGGAAGAGTTTTTAATGTATCCCTATGGCTGCTCCATATATACCTCCTCCTTGAGATCTCCATGAAGAAATGCACCCTTCACATCCATGTGATGAACTTCCCATCTGTGAGAAGCAACAACGGTTAAAACTAGTCGAATGGAGTCCATTTTTGCAACAGGTACAAATGTTTCTGTGTAGTCTATGCCATGTACC
>APFE031383093.1:76127-89892 GCA_000404065.3 Pinus taeda
TCCATCCAAATCTTTCAAAGGCATCAATACAGTCTCCTACCTCGCCCCAAAGAACCCCCTGCGAAAACTGTGTCCAACTCCCACACCCAAAATTGCCTTTCCACAATTTTCCACCAAAACCTTAAAAATCCCAAATCAAACCTTTTTTATCAGTTTACTAGCCTAAAATCAGTGTTCTTTATTGGTTATCTCTACCCGTTGAGCCAAAATAGACCGGAGAGAGCCCTCTCCTATCCCGTAGGGCTAGCTACGAGGCTAAGTGGTTTGATGTTGCCTTGGAGTTTACCTTATTCAACCTGAGGTGAAATTTCAAGCGCTAACACAAACCACAACACATAGAGCCATTCTGATGTACAAATCGAGAATTGTGTGCCTTAAAGAGAAGAAATGGAGACTCATACTGATAAAATACGAAGAATCTAAAGGAGGAACTCCTTGAGTGTGCAGGGTGACTAAGATTCAATTTTTAGCATGAAAAAACACTCCAAATCCCATTCTCTAATTTAATTCATTTGCAATGACTAAGAAATTGGACATATCAGTAGGATGGTAAGCCCTATTTTAATACACTTGAGAATTGTAATGCGTAAAATTTCCAACATCAATCCTTGTGTGGCACAGGAACAAAACCACAGATTGGAGCAGTGTAATGTTGGTAGGAATGCAACATAATTGAGTTAGAGAGATCTATGTGAGAGATAACTATTGAGAAAGGATGAGAGAGCCTGCGAAATAGAAAATGTCATGAGATAGTATGAAGAGTGTTTGAGGGTCAAGAGAAAATAATTTATTGGAGAGTGGGAAGAGTGAGAAAAGGACAAAGCGTAGTTGGGTTGTGTAAAAGAGTATTCTGCTAAGGAGAGAAGAGGGTCAAGAGTTGGTTAATACAAGAGCTTAATCCAAAATCAGTGAGAGCCAATAATAAAGAGTATTAATTCCTAATGGACTATGTGTTGGAGCCTACAAAACAAGGAGTTGATCCTTCCTTCTTAAGTGGATGTATGAAGAGATCTTGGAGGTTGATGCCTCCTGCGAGTGGATGCTTTCCTAAATACATGAATTTGGTGCTCCTGGTAAACTAATCAAGTACCTATAGAAGAAGGGAGTTGGTGCTAGAAAACAATCTAAGGTAGTTGGTGCTTCCTGTGAGTGGGTTCTCACAAAGACATATGATGTAAATAGAGTTGAACTCATATTTCTCATCAAAATAACCAAATATTGATGGTTTTTTCATGTTAAATCCTCTGTCTTTATATGTGTATGTTTGACATGGTGTTGGTGAGTAAGTTCATGTATTGAGTTGATTTTTTGTTTACATAACATGATCATGGTTACTCACATGGATAGTTTCCAAGTAAAAGAAAATACATATTCATTTAAAATTAAAATTAAATTAGCCTCAATACTCTAAATCATTACCAACCTTAATACTAGGGCTGAAACTTTTTATTAACCTTAACACCAGGGTTGAAAATTTTTATTTTTTTATTTCAAGGGAGATGCTACTAGTGTCTTTATTAATGACTTTAAACATTGCATCTCTTTTTGGAAATAATCTAGGCGTCATTTTTTTCCCTTCTAAATTTTAGGGCATAACCCTTAATAGTGGGTTATTATAGACATTTTAGCGCCACATTTTAAAATTATTAATAGAGGCATCGCTAGAACCATTTCTTAGCCACTTTGAGTGCTACCCACTTTCAACATAATTTTTATTCCTTTCTAAGTTGAAGTATTTATTTATATGGTTGAAATTTCTCCTATTATTTTGCTGAAGATTTATAGTTGTTTAATGTTTGCTAAATTTATATTTAAATAGTTGTTTCATGTTTGTTAAGTTACATTTAAATAGTTCTTTAATGTTTGTTAAAGCTATACATGGAGGAAGAGATATGTGTTTGGTTGAGAGCTTCCAACTGCACATATGAGCTTGTGTTCTTGCGGTTGAAACCGAAATTTCCCTATGTCAATCCTACGGTTGGAAACCAAAACCCTAAATAGACATGCGAGCTTCTAACCCTGTAATTTCATACTTGTACGAACCAATATCCACTACCCAAACTCATCCCTGTATGAACCAATCAATTAATAATAGAATAAGAATATGCTTGGTGATATCCAAATCAGTTTGAGGTCACTTGTATTTATAGGTTTCCAAGGGTGACCATTTTCCTGTTAGGGACAACCTGTCCTTTTGTGCACATATGGGAATTTCCTCAAAATACACTTTCCCTTATCCAAATTGAGTGCTTAAATATTCAAAATTGGTCCTCTCATAACGAGGAGTCTAGTCCAATAGTTGGAATTTGTCGTTGTGCTACCAAAAATTAATAGAAAATGGAAGCAGGATAAAAAATAAATTAAAACTCAATGCTCCTGTCACGACTTAGTCTACCAAGATATGGAAGAAAAAGGAGGAATTTGTGCTCAGGGGAAGTATATCCTTAGTTTCTCTTCATTCAAAGAAGAGAATGGCTTCAAGTGAGGCCAAAATAAGTTTGGTGTAGGCATAAAAAAGTTCATACATAGAGATGCATCTAAATGATGGAGGTAAGATTAAGTCCCCTTGCTAATTTAAAAAATGAGTTAGTTTATTTCAAATGTATTAGCATTGGAAGAGAGAGGAAAGTGTAGCCAACATGGATCCATGGGGAGTAAACAATAATACTTTATCTTGTGAGAAGAAGAGGAGTTGTAGCCAAACTGTGGAGTAATAAGAGGCCCAAAGTTAAATCAGGTCCACAGGATTAGTCCCCAAGCATAAGTAAGAAGGCAAATGCAATATATGAGAGAAAAGAAGAAAGCATTGGCTCGAAGGGAGCTTCTTTATTGGAAAAACAAGGAATCATTCATTTGGTCTCAGCAAGAGTGATTTCTCAGGAAATAAAAGTTTTTCATCTTATATGAAGTACCCTGTTTTCATTTAGGTAGCATATTTGACTATGCCTAGAAATCTTAAGTTCATGAAAAACAAGTGGTTTCCTCTACATGTTCCTTGGTTATCATTTGTGATCGTTGTGTCAAGTGGTAATTATTGGTTCAATAGGAGTGCCCTTGTGTTTTTTGGACATCTTTTTTTAGAAGAAGTCATGGGAATTGTCCTAGGGCATTATCCAATGAATATAAATTTATTGGTAATATTGGTGTTATTCAAGCAGCAGTCCCCACCTATAGAAGCATGACCTTAGGGGGAGAAGGAGTTGATTGATTAATATGCTCAAGAGGTGTTATCATATCCATTTAAGTAGTAACCACAGTGAACACAAATTGAAATTCACCACTAAGAATTGGTATTTGTAGCAATAACACTACCACTTGTAGTGTGGATTGGTATAAAGATGCATTAGCATAGAGATTTTTCAACCACAAGCAAAAGCGAGAGTCAACTGTCATAAAGTGTCTAAAACTGGATGAAAATTCAAAGAGTAGATAGTATATGTTCACAGAGAGCATGTAATATATATCCAGGGCTCTAGAGAAGAGAAGTAGCTACAAGAAGACAAAAAGACAATTGTTCTTAACAGTAGGCATTGTGGTCCCTTGACATTGATTTCATAAAGGGATATTTCTCCTCCTTGTATAAATAAAAGGAAAATCAAATATC
Organism: Pinus taeda; assembly: GCA_000404065.3. Classification (NCBI taxonomy): domain Eukaryota; kingdom Viridiplantae; phylum Streptophyta; class Pinopsida; order Pinales; family Pinaceae; genus Pinus; species Pinus taeda. The sequence goes on from APFE031383093.1 coordinate 79,732, forward strand.
AGGAGACTTGTTTAGTAATTCTTGGTTTTGCATGTGTCATTTACCATGTTGTTTATAGCTAAGATTGGATGGCAAACCTCATAGTGTCCCCATCAAAAGCGATACTCTCCCTTGAAAGGAGAAGAATGAGCAAAAAATAAATGAAAGGGGGAGAGAAAGCATATTGTAACCCTTTGCCATTGATGTCAAAGGGGGACAGAAAGCTATTGGTGGACCAAGCAGGGGAGAGAAAGCTCAATGACAACCATTGATAGAAAAGCATCAACCAGAAAGGAAGAATGAATCATTGTGTTGGTTGGGTGTAGCATGACGTGTGGTCATCAATGTGGAGTAATGAGGTGTTGCCATGATCAATTCCAAGGGAGGAAATTGTTGGACAATTGGCATTGTTAAGATGGTAGATGACATCAATGTGTTGGCGTTGATAACAGTTTTTATGCATTGGTGTGATTAGCATTAATGAGGTGTGTTGCATGTTCAGTTGGAGTTGGAGCCTTGGCCAAAACCAGAGGGAGAGTTATATTTTTTAAGGCATGTTTACCTTAGGATACTAGCCTAGGATCTCTTGGAAATGGTGCAATTAGATAGTGCTAAAAATTTGATTTCCAACAATATGTTGAAGTCTAAAAAAGGATTCCTAGATCAAAATTCATTACCAATTAAAGTTTTCAGTCCAAAAGGGTCAAACGTTTAGGGAAAGTTTGTTGATATTTTTTGGTGGTCTCCAAAATTGGTGGTAGTTTGGAGTTTCCCCAAAGGTGGCGAATAGGCCTCACAACATTTTCAGCATACAAGTGGTGTAAACTCGGACCAATCGAAAGATTAGGAGGTATACCGTGGGTCCCATCTGAGACATGTAACCTGATGATTTAATTTTGATGGTTTTTAAAGGTGTCATAAACTAAAAATCTTGGGACAAGACCAACAAGATGATTTGGCATGCAAATGACAACATAGATTAATGACATGTGGGAGATGGTACTTTCTTATTGGATGTTAGAGATGATAAGGAGCATTGATGGCAGCCACAGTACCATATGACGTTAGCATCTAAAAGTCTCGGGACACATGGCACTCTAAGATGATCACACATGGCATGTGGCTTTGAGGTTTTTAGCTAGCCAAGTGGGCCAAAAAAATGTGACATGTGGCACCACTCAGACTTAGCTTCACACGTGGAAATTGGTACAAATGGATGACACAGTGGCATGTATAGTCACACTCAAAATTTCAAATGAAGCAGTACATTAGTAAGGACGCACAACACCAATGGTTTTCTGATTGGCCCATGATTGTGGTGGTAGGTCCCATAGGGACACATCACCCCGATGGTATTTTCCTGCAAGCTTCCAAGGGGACTCAAGCCCAAATTTTGGGGGTGACAAGGCAATGGGACAAGGCGGAAAGTGTAGTGGCAGAGAACGTTAGTAGTTCATTGGTGAAAGTCATCAGAGTAGGGGACCATACAAGACGCATCACCTCGATGATTTTCTCATTGGTGCGGGAAAAGAGTAAGGGGCCCAGCAGGACATGGTGGCAAGGACATGTAATCTTGGGAGATATTGGATTGGAATGAGTAGACCATGGAACAAGATCAAGAGGGATTGCATAGGATAGATGGTGGTTCCACCTTGAAACATCGCGTCGATGATTACACCCTGGAATTTATCGAAGGTGCTCCATTTGAAATCTCCATGGAGACAAGACCGAGATAGAGAATTTCTCATTTGTTAACATTCCATTAGTTATTGGAAGGCGATCCTAGGAGCCAATTTTCGAAGGTTTGATGTGTTATGAGACCTTGGGCCTTCGGGCTTACTACAAAAAAAGGAGTTGCTGGGAGTTCAAAAGGACCTTTAGGCTATATGATGAAAAGTGTTATGTGTGCATATAAAAGGACTTAAGAAAAAAGGACCTAACTTAAAGCACTGTGGGCATATCACATGAAAACATTGGCAACCAATTTAGCACTATCTATTATATTTGGCATCTATGCCACATTTGGGAGCTCTTTATAGTTAGCAAAGGTAGATTGAATAGGTCGGTGAGATTTTGGCTTAAGAAAGCCTTATTTGGTGACTTTGCTAAATATGGCAGTGTACAATAGGTGTTATTGGAGTTAATGGTGATTGCAGAGAATATAGAAACAAAGCAAGGAGTATTGCAATCATCAGAGTTGGTTAATGGATCTCTTCCCATAACAAGGGTGAGACTACCTAAGCACAATATCTGTACAAAAAATAAGCTATAGGGAAGAAGAGCAATCAATAACTTAAGAAGGTTGACTGTGTGTTACATTTCTTCTCCATGAGGAAATAGTTATGAGAGTATTATTATCAAAGCAAAACACATAGGGCCATTATGATGTACAACTCGAGTATTATGTGCCTTAAAGAGTAGCAATGGAGAGTCATACTGATAAAATTGGAAGAATCTAAATGAGGAACTCCTTGAGTGTGCAAGTTGACTAAGATTCAATTCTCTTCATGGTGAAACACTCCAAATCCCATTCTCTGATTTAATTCACTTGAAATGACTAAGAAATTGGATAAGTCAATAGGATGCTAAGCCATGTTGTAATACACTTGAGCATTGTAATGTGCAAAAGTTCCAACATCGATCCTTGTGTAGAAAAGGTTCAAAATTATGGATTGCAGTAGTGTAATGTTAGTAGGAATGCAATAGAATTGAGTTGGAGAGCTCTGTGTGAGAGATAGCTACAGAGAAAGGATGAGAGAGCCTATGGAATAGCTAATGTACTGAGTTGGTATGAAGGGTGTCTGAGGGCCAAGAGAAGAGAATTTATTGTAGATTGAGAAGAGTGAGAAAATGATAGAGCACAGTTGGGTTGTGTAAAAGAGTATGTTGCTAAGGAGAGTATAGGGTCAAGAGTTGGTCAATACATGAGCTTAAACCAGGCTCAATGAGAGCCAATAACATAGAGTATTAATTCCTAATGGACTATGGGTTGGAGACTACAAGACAAGGATTTGGTGCTTCCATCTTAAGTGGATGTATGAAGGAGATCTTAGAGGTCGGTGCCTCCTATGAGTGGTTGCTTGCATAAATCCATGAAATTTTTGCTTCTGGTAAATTGATCAAGTGCCTATAGAAGAAGGGAGTTGGTGCTAGCAAACAATCTAAGGGAGTTTGGTCTTCCTGTGAGTGGGTGCTCACAAAGGCATATGATGTAAATAGAATAGAGCTGATATTTTGCATCATAATAACCAAAGATTGGTGGTTTTTTCCCTTTTGGGTTTCCATGTTAAATCCTCTATGTTTATATGTGTATGTTTTTCATGGTGTTGGTGAGTAGGTTCATGTGTTGAGTTGATTTGTTGTTTACATAACATTATCAAGGTTGCCCACATGGATACTTTCCGAGTAAAAATGAATATATATTGGAATTAAAATTAAAAATAAATTAACCTTAATACCGATTCAACCCCTCCTGCCCCCCTCCTCCTAGTATTAACATTGTTTCCAACATTTTAAAAATATAGTTAAGTTAGATATTAAATTGGTGTATGAGATCTTTTTATTTATTAGATGAGGGGCTCTCTTTTATATAATGATTTGACAACTAAAGTTTATGAAAGTATGCATTCTCTATCCTTGGATTTGAATTTGAATTAAAAGAGGTTAATCAATTTATATGGAGAGTTAATGTAATAATTAATAGAAAAAGATAAAGTTAAACCAACTTAGATAGCGGATGACATGGCAGGGCCATATGACCTTGGTGTTGATCAAACATTATCCTAAAGTGACATGTGGACCTGGGGTGCCAAGCAGAAAATATAGGAACATGTTGGTTATGAGGTCCATAACATTTTGTTGTAAGCTCAGATTAAAATGAAATTTATATTGTCACAAAACCATTAATGGATAGATGACAATAATGGCCTCAAAAAAAAAAAATTTAGATTGAGTAAACAAACAAAATTTTTAGTAACCCTCATCTCCATAAGATAAATTCAAAAATTAAATATGTTATAGTAAAAACCAACCACAAAACCAATTAAAATTTTACCACTTAACATTTAAATCAATGTTTAATAAATATAAACTCATACTTATTTAAAATTTTAACTCATTTAGAAAACCTTCTTCGTTTAATGGGGCATTGCATCTCTTATACTTGTACTTGTTGGAAATAATACTGAGAGCGGGGAGTGAATCAGTATTATCAAATCAATAAAACTTTTTCATTTCCATACTTAGATACATATACGCTACTTCAATTAAGGGAACTCGTGTGTATACGCAATTGTGTCTAATGCAACTAGCGTATATCCAGAATACTTATGATTCAGTTAATCCATTAAATGTTGATCTTTAGTTAGTGCATCAGAACTTCATTAACCATATGTATAGTAAGTCGGTGCAGTAAAACAGAACAGATCATCACACACAAGAAGCACACATGAACACCATGATATAAGGTGGAAACCCAATGTGGGTGAAAACCACCTGCTGCAAGTCGTCTCTATCTTCTTTTAATAAGAAACTTATTTTACAATAGTTCTGTACTGGTGCAATATTATACCAGTATGCAGGCTTCTACCTGTAGAAGGTTACAACCTTCTCTCGTTCTCTAGACTCTCCTGGAAGGGAGCTACAACCCCCCTTAGCTCTTATACTAGCCGATCCACTTACTAGTATGTAGGTGCTGGCCTACTGAAATGGTCCAACCTTTACTCGTTCTCCAGCTGCTACTGGAAGGGCGCTACCACCCCCTTAGTTCTTGTACTATCTGATGTACTAGTATGTAGTTGTCGACCTATAGAAGGCAACAACCTTCTCTTTCTTCCTCCAGGTACCGTGTTTCATACATTTTTAGACTGGATACTCCTGAAGCACAACACTATAATCTGAAGGCCACGTTTCATCCATTTTTCATACTGGATTGATCAATATCATTGAAGCACAAAACAATCAATACTAGCATCATCAATTTCTGAATCATTGAAATACTGAAACCTTGCCAACAACACAGTCACCAGAACACAGAACAGACTACAGAACTCTGCAATAACAATCAAACCCAACTACAACTTCAAACATCGTACTTCATTATGTATATGCTACTACGATGAATCAAACCCGCGTATATATGCACTTTCGCCAAAGCCAACCCGCGTACAGATCTATACATATTCAATCATGACTTTGTGGCTATTTCAGACATCAGTCATACCCAGATCATAACATGCGTACAATAAAACATGCATCAATAATTCAGATCTATTCTAACCATGATCAAACCATATAAAGATGATTCATTTCAAACCATTTGATCTCGATCTATCTATTAGTGTCAGTCTTTCCAGCCTTCCTTCAGTGATCAAATATGCTCTTACAAAGTGATTTTGAAGTGTCAAGGTCAAATTTTGTCATTTCAGTGAGTCTTCAAGCAAAATTTGGTCACTAGGCATTAGGTCTAGGGTTTGCTTTAACTCCTTCTAAAGTTGCCCAAATGCAAATCTATGTCACTATTCAGCTGGGTCTATCATCATTCATAGGGTTTTCATTATCATGTCAGTGTCTAATGAGTCATTTTACATCTTGTCCATGCTTCAGTTGTGCCTTGGCAAGTTCATTTCCCTCTCCTAGGGTTTTGAAGGCAATTTCTCTTGGACGGTCAAATCACTAGAAAAAATTGTATCCTGATGTTAATACACCTTCCCCTATCCTTAAAGTACTTCACCAAATGCTTCACATCCCTCAGATCCCCCAAAATCCTCATTTTTGCACAAACCCTAGTTTCTTGCTACAACTTGGCAATTTTCTAGGTTGGGCCTGTGTTTTTCCCTTTTGGACCCCTTCTCCTCAATCAATCTCTAATATTCCACTTTCCCCTGCTTCCTAACATCCCTCCCTACTCCCAAAAATTTCCTCAAGAATTTAGAAGCCCCTTATCCCCTTCATTTCACTTCATTTCGACCAAAAACCCTTGTTCCACACATCGGGATAAGTTTCACTAAAATGATGTTTCTGAGCAATCAAAGATGATTTTTTCAAAACTGAGAGAGGTGTTTGTCCACAACATGCAAAGGAAGAAAAACCTTCTTCACTTTTTGCACAGGTGTCATGGTTTTAAGGAAATGTCAAAAATACCGGCGAGAACGAAGGTGCTCCAAGGACGGTTAGCCAAAGTACAAAAGCGAAGGAAAACGCCCGATCCACTCCAAATTTTGGCCAAAGCCTCTTTGACTGAGCATGGTACTTGATTGGGGAATCTCAGCCCAAATTTCAAGAAATTTGGAGAAAATTCTGTCATTTGTGAATTTTTTGGAAATTTACAGGTTTTGGCTTCTCAACGGGTCTCACCCCCGGTGAGACCCTTTGTCCCGGCAACTCCATTTTACAAAAACTCAGAATTTCTGGATTTTTCATGAAAAGTTACACTTTCTCATCCATTATTAAGAAATTTCATCAAGTTTTGGGCCCCAAGAAGGTCAAAATACATGAAAAATTTGACTTTCTGCCCCTTTTTTGAGTTGCAGAAACTAGTCTTGGGAGAATTAAGTTTTGACAGGGCAAATGACCTCCAAATTCAAAAGTTCCAGTTGGGTTGGAAAGTAGACTCACAGACCTTTCCAACAAGCCCACTTTTGCTCAATTCTAACACCGGGAAGGCCTCCAAACAGAGCTGCAAAAGTGTGCGACCCGTTGAGAAAAGGTGTGCGACCCGTTGAGGAAATTTTGCCAGATTTGACCAGTTCAGCCCAGAAAACGCAGTTTGGCTCCATTTTGACTTTTTGGGGTGAAAGATGATTATCTTTGATGTAATTATGGCAACTCTAAGACACTTTTACTCTTGTTTAAAACTTCTAGAAGATTCATTCATGTAAAGGGTAAAAATTGAATGCATGAACTGATTTCCAAGTTTATAGAGGCAAGTTGTTTTGACTGCCTATTTTGTAGTGCTTAGTTTAGAAGTTGTTCAAACTGCTCCTAGAAGAATGAGCTCGACCCCTAGAGGCAAGGGAAGAGGTTGGCTTGCCTATATTATGTATTTTCTTAATCATTTTCAGGGGTTGGAAGGTTGGACTCTTGAAGGAGAAAGCTTCTATTGTATTACTCATTGTATCTCTGCAATTTTTGGCAAGGAAGACCAGGGTTTTGCAGTCATCTTTGGGATTCTTGTGGACTCATGTGTTGATGGTGTGTTTCTTCAGTCATTGTAAGCTTTGTTATGTGTTTCATTTTCCTTCTATACTTCTGCATATTAAACAAATGAAGTGATAAAGTAAGAATTCATTCTTGTCATGCTCTGCTTTTAAGTTTGTTTAATTTTGATGTTTTCTACTGTTTAAAGAGAATTCAAATTCGTTGTTTGCTCTCTTTAGCCTTCTCTCTTTCATTCCTGACCATTCACTTCAGTCAAAGACATCAGCACGGCCTCCTACCTCGCCCCAAAGACTCCCCTGCAGAAACTGTGTCCCATCCCCGTAGCCAAATTTGCCCTCTCCTCAACTTGCCACCAAAAACCCAAAAAATCCCAAAATCAAATTCTTTTAATCAGTTTACTAGCCTAATATCAATGTTACTTTGTTGGTCATCTCCCTAATTGAAAATTTTCCAAGAGAGACCGGAGAGAGCCTTCTCCTGCCCCGTAGGGCTAGCTACGACGCTGAATGGTTTGATGTAGCTTTGAGATTTGCCTTTCTCAGCCTGAGGTGAAATGTCAAACGCTAACAAAGACCATGGAGGAAAATCATGCACAAGCAAGAAAAGCCATGGAAGTCAATCATTCTAATCAAATGGCCAGTTTTCAAAATAGGTTGTTCACCATGGAAGAAAAACAAGTGCAAGTAATCAACACCATGGAAACAAATCATGCCAAGGAAATAAATTTTATTAAGGCTAATCAAGTCACTTTTCAGAATGGGTTGGACGAAATGTTAAGATTACAGGTACAAAAATTCCAACTTAGGTTAAATGACGAATGGGAAGAGAACAAAGAAACAAATCATAAGCCTCCTGGTCCACTGAAGCAATCTTCATCTCATTATGAGGAGGTCATTTATTCCATTGAAAAATGGCTAATTGATGGAGATTTGGATAGCAAGGAAACTGAGGGGAATCGGGTTTCTACTTATCAGATTGATCCATCACCCATGTCAGAGCAGAAGCAGAATGGACAAAGGTAGGTCAAAGAAGTCTTGGATACTTCGAATTTTCCATCTAAGCATCTTCAAGATCGGGTAGAAAAGTCTACTTTGATCACATCAACATCACAATCTGTTAAGAAGAAAAGAAAAAAGCGGAAAGGATTTGGTAAATCTGATGGCCATGTACAACATAATGTTGGGACTGATCAAAGTCCTCAGATATTCAGAATTGAACAGGGAACATCAAAAAAGCAGCCCATGGATCTGCCTGAAAGTAAGCAGGTTCTCAACATGAACTAGAAAGAAAATATCTGATGCCATGGGGCATCTTTTTATATATATTTCTAACCTTGCCATTTTTGTTTAATTAGTCTTATTTCAAGAATAAATTTTCATTTATGCTCTTAGAATAAATTTTCATTTCTTCATTTTTGTACTTAATTTCATTTGATGATATTTTGAATGGATATTGATGATACATGTATTTTGTTGGTTGATGCAGATTTCAGGTTCTTGCACACTATCACTTTGTATCGAGCATGCATTCCCATATGGAGCCAAATGTTGATCACTGGAGAGGCACCTAATAATTATATGAAGACTTCATGCCCAAGGATGATCCATGGGACACTTGTACGATCATATATCATAAGTCAACAAATGTTTTTAACTCTACTTCTATCTTCTCATCATCTTTCTTGTACCCATATTTCACACCCTACGGAGAATTGTAACAAGTGATACTAGTAATGATGAGTTTTTGAGTCTATAACAGGCCTAGGATGTTGGGACTCAATCAGCAAACAAGTACACCTTTGAGTGTTTTTTTTATCTGATTAATTATCCCTTCTTTTTCAGAGGCAGATAATTTTTTGGGTTTTTTCACTCACATTTTACCCCAAAGTCGGGGTGACGGTTTGAAGGTTGAGCCCCTAACACATCTTAGTGTTTAGAGTCGATGTATATTACCATACTAGATCAAACAAAAAATTTCGTTGAATTTGGTTAGGTCTAGGTAGTCATTTTTTAATTTTTTATATTTTTCGCACTACGGAAATTACTAATAAAATTGTATTTGTAATGTAATAAGTGATGTCTAGAGAAGTTGTATGGTGGGGTATGAGTAATGAAATTTGCACTTCTCACCCTCAACTTTTTACTATGACACACTTTGATAAGTTAAAAATGTGTTTTGAACCCTCAAAACCCACTTTTCCTAGGTTTAGTGGGAAATCTGACAATTAATTAAGTCAAAAATTAAATAAATGGAGAAAAATCAATATTCACACATGCTAAATGTTGTGGAAATGAGGTGGAAAATTATGGAGGAGTTAAAGTGAAGTCTCAAGGTGATGTGGACTCCTAAAATCAAGGAAAGGACGTGTGCTCAAATAAAATCGAATTTCTGGCATTAAAAGAGAACGCTGCTTACTTGGAAATTCGAATTTGTGAAGTTAATGCATATTTGGGAGGATTTGGGAGAATATTTGATGGAGATTTGTTAAATTTGGACAACTAGGTCCAAACTCCATGTTCTGATACTCAGATTAAGAAGCTAATATTTTTGTTGGATTCCTCTTTCTGAGAGGTGTAAAATCCATATAAAAATAGTCTTAATCCGATGAGCAGAACTTATATTTTGAATTTATTATTCTTAATAAATTATATGTGCAAGGTCGGCCAGTTTTGTAATGTAGGCTCACATGCCCAACAGATGTGTCACACACCCTTATTGATGGATATAAATACAGGAAAAGTTGGAGAGAATTTCATCACAACACAACTCACATCTTCCTCTCTCATCCTAAAGAGTACGAGCTACCTGAAGGACGAATTTCAGCCACACGTGGAAAGGACGAAGAGGACAGACCGTACGGCTGAGCTGCAGTACGATTTTCTGCTGCTAGGGTTCCGCAGAAAGTTTGACCAACATTGACTTTGGTCAACGCTTGGTCCAATCAAGCTGAAAATTTGTGAAAGGTTCGATTTTTGAAGGCCGTACTACCTGGCACAAAAATCGAGGTCAAAGGGTTGACCGTTT
>APFE031383093.1:105328-117519 GCA_000404065.3 Pinus taeda
TCATCCCTGGTTGAAAACAGAGAGGCAAGTGTCAGAGGGGAAGCTTCTGGAAGATTCCATGATCTTCCACCTCACAAATTGTCCCTACCATTTTTCCATTTCCGACCATCGCATCCTACAGAGGGGCCATTCAGTATGCATCGTACCCTTTACACTCAGATATGCATCGCACCCTCTGCACTGGGTTTTCAGTATGGTCCAGTTTTGACCATTTCTGAGCAGGTTTTAGTGGAGAACTTCTGGGAGATGATGTAATCAGCTGACCTTGTTCCTTTAGGTAGTGAAGAAACACTTATAGGGACTTAGGAGCCCTCAGTTTATGGAAATTTATGATTGGGGTTGCAGTGCCCAAAAATTTCTATAATAGTTGCCCCCTAAAGCATGAGGTCGTTAATCTTTTGATGTCGGGTGAAATGCTTTATCATGAGGATCCGAAGTTTTTTCGAGCTAGGAGGTGACCTGTAATAAGATAAAATACAATACATTATCTTCATAATACCTTTCATGATCTAGCTGAGGCGGGCATTCCCATGCTCAACTTTATAAATTCATTTTCATGTACATAAGACAGACAACCGTCTATGTAGCAGACTTCAGACGGAGTCATCACCCTTTGATTTGGATGGTCATCTGTTCTGCAATGATGTACATTTGATGTCTTTATATTCTTAAATATATCACAGCCCGGATGGATGAAACTAGATCCGGGGTCTTCAAAACTTGTTCAGTCTTCACTAAGAGTACAAGTCGATCCATGTGAAAGATGTTCTGGAGTCGAACATGGAAAGACATCACCTGATTACCAGCCAATGATGTAAGCTGCTAACAGGTGTGAGAGGAATCACCAATAATGACAATGATCCTCAAGGTACTACAATACAATTCGCGTGGTGTGAAAAAGGGACTTGGCATTGAACACCACACAAAATCTCTCGGTCAAAGGCCATTGATGTAAACCTATCACCGAAAGTGAGAAACTTGCCATTGAGGCATGCAAGCTTCAAAGTACTGAAAGGGGTTGTTCCTAGGTCGACTTCTTGGATAATGAGCTGATGTTGACAAGAAGTGAGCCGTCGTAGGAGGGCCTTAATGAATCCCACATCTACGACACGGAACGGAGCAAATGATTTTGGAGGTGAAAACGATATGATGATACAGGGTTCAAGGTGGCGGTCATGAAAGAATGGAGCGTGAACATATTGCAGCGGATAAGACACAGGTGAATACTCTGAGCGACTTCTCTTGAACATATCGGCGACACTGACAATGGATTGGTAGCATTAACCCTAAAGATGGATGGTGTGATGGACCAATGGTGATATGACCGGTGAATGGAATAACCCAACCCGACTTGGACGGAGTGAAAGTGTCATGTTCAAGAGTGACTTGCTACCAATAAAGTTTCTTCAAGTTTTCTTCCCAATTTTCCCCAGTCATTGCTAACTAGTATCTCTTTATTTTTATCAAGCTTGAGGAGGATAACATATGCTTGTTCTATAATCCGCCCTTCGGGCGAACCCATCGCTATGTTTTAACGAGCCTAGTGACAGTGAAACTCGTTCTTGTCCATTTGGACAAGTTTGTCACTATTGGTTTTAACGAGTTTAATGACAATGATAACTCAGTCTTTTTCATTTTTAGAGAGTCTGAAAAAGGATGGAAAGGAATCTCCAATGATTCTTTTTCGTCATATAATCCCTTAAGTCCGAAAAAGTGTAAAATAATACAAAAGGGATGAATTTTCGATAGTTTTAACAAGCCGAACAAGACAAGCGCTCGATCTTTTGTGTAATAATCCCTCAGGTCCAAAAAGATTAAAATCTAGAGGAGGGATAGCACTTCCAATGACTTTAATGAGCCGGAGAGGCCAATCGCTCAACAATCTTTTCATATTTTACGAGTCAGGTGAAAAGAGCTTAAAGGAGACTCATTTTTTGAGGAACAAGTGATAATTTCATGTAGTAGCTGATTCCAGGTAAGGTTTGGAATATTCCAATCATGGCAGTGTCACAAGGATGGCTAGAAAGATCACTCGTCGTAGCTGTTCCTCAAAAGGGTAAACAATCAAATGGAGGTGTATGATCGGCTAAAAAAAATTGGAGGTGATGATGAGAACACGACCAAGGCTTAAAAGATGATGATAATACGTTCACAGGTTATTTACCAGAAATTGGTTCATTTTTTAATGAGCTTAAACTCTAGGGGAAACATTTGCTCATTGCTTATGTTTAATTTTTAACGAGCTTGAAATCCACGTAAAAATTGTTCATGCCAGTCATATAATAAGGATATCTCATCTACAGATGCCATTTTTTATGGAGCTTGCACCTTTCAAATCTTTGCCCCAGATCCTTTCTTTATGCAAGTTAGGAAACGACCAATCCTACGAGTTTAAGGGTTTGAGAATCTACAAACTACGAAAATAAATGGTCACTCTTCGCTTGCGTGCAAAAAGGTTTGCATGCCCCCGGGTATAGTGGAAAATTTCCTGGCTACCATATAGAAGTTCTTGTTTCGGCAAGACAGTTTCCATCCACATAGCAGATAGAAACACTTCCTGGCTTAGTCCATCTGAACAAGGGTGGTTCTAAATCCCAACCTCCTAACCTTGACGAGGGAATCTTATTGCGATCTAACTCCCTTTTCCTGTAAGGATGGGTGTCGGACCAGTCATTTTCCTTCGCGAAAACCTACTCTATACCTGGAGTTTCCCTGCCGGAGCAGGCCAAGGTGCATGCCCCCTGGGTTTTAGTCATGTCCTTTTGAATTACTTGCGCTCTTCAGTTGGATGGACTGGAGATTGATGAGACATTCCTTGCATGAAAAGACCATTTAGGGGTGGAATTTGACTATTAGCTATGTGTGAGCTTGGGAATGAAAGTTGGTCTACGAGCTGGACCACTCAACCTTCATGCAGAAAACACATTACTCTAAAGAGTGAGGGGACAATGGATCCCATGCTATAAATATAATTGTGCCCAAGGAGTAGATTATAATCTAGGGGTCCTTGGACTACCATCACGTTCATGTAAACAGTTTTCCTTCTCAATGTTATGGGCACACTGGGAAGGATCCCTAATGGTCGACTGGTTCCTTTGTCGAAGCCTATCAGATTTCTCATCTCAGGCAGAAGCGATGACAAACCAAGTTCTTTCCAAGAGTCTAGGAAAGGATACTCACAAAAGCCCCTTCATCTATGATGGTACCAGCCATGACCATTTTGTAAGCTTGTACAATGATTTGAAATGGTACAATCGCCGGTAAATAGGGTCTTCCTAGTAGATTCCAATCGAAGGAAATGACTAGGTTGCTTGGAGGTGGGGCTGAATAGACGGCCGGATACGACTCTGACGAACTTCCTTCCTATGGTAAAGGAACGGATAGACTTCCCCCATGTTCATCGGAGTCTGTGTTTACAAAAATAATTTGAACGGTGTCATTCTTATTCTCTCTGGTTACTATATCATCTGAAGATAGACCTTTTGAAGGCAAGACCGGATCAACTACCACCTCGACCTTTTGACTTTCGTTTGGTATGGATTCAGAGGGTTTATCTTCGATGGTAGACGCTTCGATCAACCACAATGGTGTGTCAGTCAGATTTTCAACCATTGATGGACTTGGTAAGAGTTTCTTATATCCAGCAGGGAGCCGTAGCGGTGAAGTAGGATGGTCATCCAAAACTCTTTTAGCTTCATCAAGGAAGGGACAACGGTGGACGGTGTGATCGCCTTCACACAGTTTGTAAGGAAATTTGCAATTCCTTTTCTGTCCAAATACTTCGCTTTCACTAGTTGATGGTGTACTTTCAACACGATCGGAGGTTGATGACATTGGATTGTGCAAACGAGGAGACCAGTCCCTTAAGATCTGAGGGATGAAAGGACAATCTCGATGATAGTGGTCTCCTTTGCAAATGACGCATGGAGATTTAGGTTTAGACGGTGCAGTGTGAGGATTTTCGCTAGACGACGCACGGTTGCCCCCTTTTGCTTTTGGCTCCTTCTTCTTCTTTTCCTTTTTCTCCTTCTGCTTCTTCTTCTTCTCAGTTACTTGATCTTTAGCTTTACCAGCTTCATCAAGCGAAGAAGAAGGAGGAGAGGGAGAAACAGACGGAGTAGAAGGTTGGGGGGTAACTCTAGTGTCATCTAGTTGCTGACTTGATTATTCAGGAATTATGGTATTCTAAATGATAGAGGTAGAGAAGAGCCATACGGGCAAGCCAATCGTCAACCCTAGAAGTGACAATGTGGCCATATGGGGTGCACCAACATCTCCCCAAGAGGAGAAAGGACTAGGATTTCCTCCAAGGGGAAATCCTTGGTTGGTAGACTCCATTTTTCTCAACCTAAAGACCAATGAGGGAATAGCGATGTTATTCCGACTAAAATAAATTTTAGACGCTTTGACACAACTTGTTTTTTCAATTTTTAAGAGTCGAGAAAAAACAAAAGATGACTCTATTCGCCTTCGATTTTTAATGAGACTAAAGTGACAAGTGCTCAGATGGACCTTTTCCTTTAAGGAGTTTGAAAAGGAACGAAAGAGACTACTGTGGAAATCTAGACAGATGGATTACCAAACCAATCACAAAAATTTAGAATACTTTTTACGGTACGACAGTCAATATTCCCGAATGTTGTGTTCAGTGCATTGCGATCGATAGGCGGCAGACATGACTTCCTAGGGATAAAGGGTATAGCTTATTGTGGTCTCCGAATATATACTCGATGGTACGTGGGAGCACAAGTCCGTACTGGCACTTGTCGTCTCAAAGAGGAGGAATCACCCAACCAACAATCAAAGTGGCAGTTACCAAGCTTTACGACGCCGAAATACGTCTCTAGCCTAGACTTCTAGATGTTGTGCGTTAGGTTCCAAAGCATTTTTAAGTTCATTAAATTTATTTTATAGTTGATCTTGTTTAAGAAATTTTCCTTTTAGGTTCACTGCGTGATGTATATATACAATTCCTCAAATGCAGTCTAAGATGATAAACAATCGTTTAATCTTCTTTTGCAATGAAAATCCTAGCTCCTAAGGAAAGAGAACTGAGGGTCTTTCAACAAAGAGCATAGAGCAGACACTAAATGCACTGTCCTAAATCAAACCAACAAGTAGTATAAATGCAAATGCACATGCATGTATTTGTTTTCGGCCTTCTTAATGTGTGAATGACAAGAAGAATGCTAAGTGCAAATCTGAATTATCTTTCCAAAGCGACAATACTAACAAATTTCTTTTCAAAACGAAGTGAAGATAAAGACAAAACTTTTGCAATTTCAAATTGAAAATTGTTTTCGACACTTAAAAAACTACTAATTCAAATCACATACAAGAGTAACAGTTTAATCGACCATCAAGAACAATGGGATTCTCTTCTATGACTGAAAACAACACTTGCAACACTTTCAGATCAAGAAACGACAGTCTGATTACTCTACTTCTTTGTAAAAGAGAACTGAAAATGGTGCACAATACATAAAAACATTTACAGTTATTTTCACAATGGAGGCGGAATGATGGAAAGGAAGGGGGTTTCCATAGAGATATACTGACCACAGACAACAAAACTCCTGAATATATCTGAAAAGAGTGAAGAAAAACCAAAGTCTAAAGGCAAAATTAACCTTCTCTGACCGTCGCACCTATTACATAGGGAATCTAGTATGCATCTCACCTACTGCACACGGGAGGTGCGATGCATACATACTGCCTTGAAGAGAGGGTGTGATGGTACTAGTGCGAGACTTCTACTTGGTCTTTGGTCACAATTTGCAGTTCAATTCAGGGATCTAGGCCGAGCAAGTGATGTTCAGTAAATATAAATCATAGGGATTGATCTAAGGAGGTTACTAGAGCCACCACTAGGGCAATTAGAGTGTTTGCAGATTGATTGTTCAATTTATAAACAAAACCCGGAGATAGACTGAAGCAACATTGATCTACTTTTCACTTGCATAGCAAATGCAGTTCGAAGGCTAGCTGGCTTGACTTCAAGCTCCATCTGTAAGTTTATAAAACAAACAAATATAGACAAGCAAACAATCTATTCGCTCCCCAGCGAAGTCGCCATTTTCTTATCGGGAATAGTGTCCACTTGGAGCTGCTATTCCCACTAAGACTGGAGCTATCTTAGAAAAAACAAGTTGAAACTACTTTCGCTTTCCTTTATGAGAAGTAGATAAGAGGGGAACAAAGGACACCAACCTCAGTCTTGCGCTTGGTTCCTTGCTTGGTTCCTCTCCTTTATGATAGATCTTCGCCGCTTCTTCTTCATCTACCCAGCTTCAAAGAGAACTTGTGGAATCAAAGCAGCATAATACTATCGAAGAACAAGGATCTATAGTCATAAACAATACAGGACCAGATATGTATTTACCACACAAATGCATATACAATCAATGATACAAGAATGTGGAGGAAAACTTGAATAACTTTATTAATATCAAGAATAGCAAAGAGGATTACAACCAATTGTTCTAAGCCAGCATCATCCTCCAACAAGAAATCCCTTCTTCACCTCACGTAAAGCTTAGATCACCCAACACTATGATGTTACACCAGGAAACCAACAACACTTCTCTATAAGACACAAGATTCCAACCTTTGGATCTCTGTGATGAGGGATCCATATATAGATGATTGTAGGGGGGTGAGTCAGATTCTGGGTTTTTGATTAGTGTCCTCTCTCTGATAGTTCTTGATTCCACTTGGATATTGATGATCTCTTACTCATCCCTGGGCGAATTTAGAGAGGCAAGTGTCAGAGAAGAAGTTTCTGGAAGATTCTATGATCCTCCACCTCGCAAATTGTCTCTTCCATTTGTCCATTCTCACCCATCGCACCCTACAGAAGGGCTTCCTAGTATGCATCGCACCCTTTACAATGAGTAGGTGATATGCATCACACCCTCTGCACTAGGTATTCTATATGGTCCAGTTTTGACCAGTTCTGAGCAGGTTTCTGTGGAGAAATTCTAGGAGATGATGTAATCAGCTGACCTTGTTCCTTTAGTGATTGAAGCAGCACTTTTAGGGATTTAGGAGCCCTTAGTTTATGGACATTTATGATTGGGGTTGCAGTGCCCAAAAATGTCTATAACATCCTATAAAAAAAATATATGTCATGGATAGTGATATTGATCTTATGCCCTTGCATCACAAAGGCCTCTTACTCTGGATCCCAATAACTCACAATCCTGGACAATATTGGATAACCAACCTTCATCAATAGGTTCTCCAAGAAATTTAATAATCCATATTGTGCCAAAGTCCGTCTAACTACTTGGTTCGCCTGAACCTCAGCATGAAGAACATCAATGTCTTTTTCTTGCCATACCAACTTTAGCTCTACCATACCTACAAAATATCATTATTTTTTTTTAGTTTATATTCAAAAGAATCTACTCCTGGTTCTTAGCTTCAACTAAACAGAGACCCTCAAACATGCTTTTCCCTTCAGCCCAAAACACAATTTCTACCTTCAAATCTACACCGGATGCACTTCTTGACCCAGTTTCTATGTTCCAGAACATAGAAAAAGGTATAAAAAGTGTATTTCGACCATAAGGAATAGCAGTGGTTTCCCCTAGTAAGATGAAGCCCTAATATGAAAGTCTAATCCATCAAAATTGACGAGTAAGGTTAGGCCATCTACCTCCAACTCGTAGATCTAAATTCCAATGGTCAATTTGTTTGCTATGATCTCCCCAAGATTTAGGTCCTTCTCCTCTTCTCCAAATTCTCCAACAACTCACTATGAAAATGAATTGGATTTGGCAGCAAGAAGTGCTTTTTATAGGAAAATCCCTATTTATTCCGTCACCCATTATGACCAAATCGTAGCTCAGTTTGACCAACCGCTAACACTATTAGAGAACTCTCACCAAGTTCTATGATGGGTCTCTCTTTGTTTTTGGTAATTTGACACTTCAATAGGAAGCCATTTTTTCAATGAGGTCTCACTTTGCTACCTATTAAAATCGAATTTCTTCATATGATCCACTTGTACATTGGTACCACTTTACCTTTTCACTAGTCGACCCACGTGTCAATTTTCATCATCAGTAACCATTTTTACTCATGTTTTTATGGTCCCCATTAGGCCTCCCCCCATGTGGCAACATCATCGAGTCACCCTTTTTCAAAGCATTAGAGGTGAGTCACCCTTGCATCTATGGAGTCTTTTTCAAGTCCACTTGAGTCCATTTATAGTGTTCCATACAATTTTGTGCCACATTCATCCCTCCATGCTCACATTTGGCCTCTAGCTACACTACTCCATCTTTGAAAATCCTTTGTTTGAGTAATTAATCATCCCCTCTAGAATCGCGTTAGTCGCCATGAGGTAAATAATGTATATAATGCTTTGAAAAGGGAAGTCTTCATTCCACCTTTCATTTTGTATCCTTCCATCATCATCCCTAGTGTTAGTCCATTAGTCACATTACTATGATCCTCATGCCTTTATTGAGGATTCCTCATTGCCTCACCTCTGGTAGACCCTCTTTTGTCAACTTCAACACATTTATTCCAAGAGAGTTGTCTATCGGGTGCTATACCTTGGTTCTAGCTTTAGTCATTGTTTGGTGCCTCAGATCAAGAAAAGGGAATCATCATTTCCATTTTATTTGGTGGTTTGTCGTGTGCTCGACTCCAACTCATTATCTCACGATCGAGAATCATAGACTTGACGGTTCGATGATCCAATAGATTGAAATAGTATTTCTTAGGTGTATGTGAGATTTTCTAGACCTCATGAGGGAGTGGCCCTTTATGGATCTCCTCACATGCCCAGATGTCGGTAGATCATGATCCAACCTTAGATGCAATTTCACAAATTTGATGAGTTTGGTTCCCGTCGCTTGCAGCTCCAACAACATGCATGTCTCATTCAGATAATTTGTTCATATCTTCGTAGCCCTTTCCTATGCAATTGGGATTCTTTGGTTGCGATCCCCCCTCCCCATGTAATCTTGAGGGGCATTATGTCTCATGTAGTCAAATAAATAGATCTTATTGTATTCAGTCCTGGCCTTGTTTTCCAAGCACATTATGTGTATGAGACCCATTGTATTCTTGTATCACTTTCCAGCCCATTTATTCCATCATATCATGTATCATGTACTTTGTAGCTCAATCCCACATTATTGGGCTCACCATTATTATTTGTACTAAGTTATCTCCATGGGAATGGGTATGCCTCCCCCACCTCATTTGAGAACATGTACTCTAAAATAAAAGAAGACTTATGTCAGCTTAGTAGGTCTCACCCCCTCCATTCATCCATCATTCCTTGCATTGCTTTAGCTCTCTCTCTCTCTCTCTGACTCCCTTTTAGCGTCTCATGGAAGTATATCCTACAATGTATTTTGGTCATATGGTTTTCTTCTAACGCTCATACATTGGGGGGAAATCTGTTATCACCTAAAAAATTATAACCTAGCTATTTCTAACTAGGTGGATTGAAATACACCATGTAGGATTAATTTACCATACTAAAATCACTTTCACCATAGGAAATAATTTAGTAAACCATTTTTATTAAATTATTTCTATTTAAAATAAAAGAAGTCTATGAGAATAATTGAATAAATCATTATTTATTTAATTTTCTCTGGAAATAATTATTAAATTATTATTTGATAAATATTTCTTAACACATTTGACTAAATCCCTTAGGAATAATTAAATAAATCACTATTTATTTATTATTCCTTATTCTTATTCATGGAATAATTGTTAAACCATTATTTATTAATTATTTCAAATTCACACATTACTTAATCCTTTCAAAGTGATTAATAAATCATTTTATTTATTAATTACTTCAACCATTTTCTAAATAAAGATATGTTACCATTTTGAATATCTTTTCCCTCTCCAAAAGATATAATAAAGTATTCCTAACAGTTAGATCTTGATTTGGTCAATAATATTTTATTATTTTCCAATTTCTAATGTAGCCCAATACTTTGTTATAAATTAGAGGCTTTTCCATTCATTCTTCACCAAGGTCACTATCATCTTCACCATTATCATCTCATGCCATTTGAGCTCCCAGTTGAGTTCTATTTTGTTTTGATTTTTCTACAGATTGAGAGATAGAAATAGATTACTATTGCACAAGAAGATCAAAGGACCCATCCCACAGTGAGGGATTTATAAACCCATGCTATAAATATTCTTCACTAAGTGTTATTAATAAAAAGATTATTCATTTAAAGTCTTGTTCTATTGTGTCATTGCATCAATTATTTCTTGTTGTTTTATGTTTTGGATTGCACATGATATTTTTGTCACAGGGTTTTCTTCTTTTGTCATTGAAGATATGAAGTGTAAAAAACCACATCTTGTTGTCAAGGCCACTTGTCACCAATGACTTAAGTATTTTTGGTTCACCTTTTTGAAATATTTACACTCAAATTTTACTTAGGCCCTCAGCCACCAACAAGAATAAT
This sequence comes from Pinus taeda, assembly GCA_000404065.3. Taxonomy (NCBI): domain Eukaryota; kingdom Viridiplantae; phylum Streptophyta; class Pinopsida; order Pinales; family Pinaceae; genus Pinus; species Pinus taeda. The sequence continues at coordinate 115,792 of APFE031383093.1, forward strand.
AGTGGGGACAAAGGACAACCCTGATGCAGTCCTCGCTAAGCATGGAAAAAACATGAAGCCGGCCCATTGATGAGAATTGCAAATGATATCATGGTTATGCAACTCATAACCCGGTTAATAAAAGGAACTTCAAATCTGTTATGAAACCAGCTCAAGAAAAGATAGAAAAGATAGATCAACGCCTTAGAATTCAGCCTCTTTGAGGGGGCAACCTCCTTTACATTACATAAATGAACAATTCTTGGATGATTCAAATGAAAAACTCCTTTCTATATATAGGAGTCTAAGGAGTCACAATATAACCCAGCCGACCTAACAATAATAATATAAAGCCACAAAAATTAACAATAGAGGGATTCTATGGGGCACAATAATAACAATATGGGGATAATAGGGGCACAACAATATTAATAAGGGATGCAACTACAATATTAATGGGGTAATCACTAGTATTATAGGGACCTAACATGCCCCTCTCCTTCAAAAAAGTGTTGTCCTCAACACTTGAGTAGTTTTGTATGCTTCTATATAAAATTATCATCCTCCCATGTGGAATCTTTAGCGGATAAGTTCTTCCACTTGATGAGATACTCCGAAATTGATCGATTTCGTAGCTATTGAATTCTTGTTTCTGTGATTGCTTCCAATTCTAATATAATTTGTCCTTCCTTGTCAAGTTCTGGCAATATTGTTTGAACTGGGAGCTTGTCGCCTATAACCTTCTTTAAACAGGAAAAATGGAAAACTGGGTGCACTTGAGAAGCTGCCAAAAGCTCCAATTTGTATGCCATAGTACCAATCTTTTGCAACACCTTGTACGGACCATAATACTTTGGTGATAAATTATTATCCTTCTTAGCTTGCTTGAGGGACATTTGTTTATTTGGTTGTAGTCATAGGAATACCCAATCGCCTACGTCAAAACTTATTTCGCTTCGATGTTGATTTGCCTGTTGTTTCATTCTATTTTGTGCCAACATGAGGTTATCCTTTAAGAGTTGGAGGACTTGTTGTTGATGTTCGATGTGATGTTCCACTGCTTGAACCTTAGAATTTTCTCTTTAAATATGATGTGATGGATGGTGGCTGATACCCATAAAGTGCCATAAATGGGGTCATTTTTGTTGTTGTATGGAAGGAAGTGTTATACACCATTCAGCCAGAGGCAACCATTTGACCCATTGTGTTGTTTATCAAATACAAAGCAATGAAGATATCCTTCCAAAAAATTGTTTACTATCTCAGTTTTCCCATCAGATTGAGGATGATAAGATGAGCTATGAGCTAACTGAGTACCAAGACAAGAAAATAATTCTGTCCAAAAATTTCCAGTGAAAATGGGATCTCTGTCACTTACAATAATCTTTGGGTTTCCATGTAGCTTTTGATTGTTTCCATAAATGCACTAGAAACTGTACTGGCTTTAAATGGATGTGATAATGCACAAAATGTGCATACTTCGTAAGTCTGTCAACTACCACCATGATGACACTCTTTCCCTCAGACTTGGGTAAACCTGTGATAAAATCCATTGAAACCTCCTCCCAACGTTGGCTTGGAATGGATAAAGGTTGTAATAGACTAGGTGTCTTGATTGTTTCAACTTTATTTTGCTGGCAAACCAAAAATTCCACCACAAACTTTTGAATATCTGATTTAAGGCCCTCCCAAAAAAAATCCTTCTTAACCCTATGGTAAGTTTTTAAAAATCCCGAGTGCCCTCCTAAG
>APFE031383093.1:120151-131098 GCA_000404065.3 Pinus taeda
TCCATTATTGAACCCTTTTGTTTGAGACTTATCAATTGGCTAAAAAAAGTGTTGCTTTTTGTATCCTCATAATGTGATTTCAATTCTTCCATAAAAATTGCCCAAGTGTTAATTTGTTTATGAGAGCAAATCCATTGATACCATACAAACTGATTTGGTTCCAAATATAAAGTTGCAATACGTACCTTTTGTGTGTTTTGCACATTACTAAGATCGAAAAATTTCTCCATCTGTAATATCCATGTTGCGAGATCCTTGCCATCAAACTTCCTCATATCGATTTTTGGAATATGGTGGGTCTTCGATCCAACATTAGAGTCTATGAAATCACGCTTGACATTTCTTTTGTTCGCATCATGAGTTTCCTTTACTACCCTTTCACCATTATTAAGTATTTCTTGTAGAAACTTTTTCAAATCTGTCTTCAAATCTATCTTCAAATCGTCAATCTTAGCTTCCACGCCCTTTATCTTAGATTCCATGCCATTTATCTTAGCTTATGTTTTCTTTTGTGAGAGTGAAATTTGTTGCACTTGGTCTTGTAATTTTGATATATCATGTAGCATTTCTTCCTCTTCTTCATGAGTCACGCTAGAGCTTTCAGGTTGCTTACTAGGTGTTTGCATTTTCCTTCCTCTGGGCATCAGTTACCAATAATAATGCTCTACTATGCCCTTTGAATTCCTTCAAAATAATTTTTCAAACCAAGCATAAGCAAAAATTTAAAAAAATCTACACACCTTTTTTCACTTTGTAGGAGCTTGATATTTTCTCCGATGTATCTCTGTAATTTTGGATCATCTAGTTCTGAAATTGCGACCTATAGTAGCCCTCTGTTTCCTCTTTCCAATGCCACCAATCTGATCCCAATTGGATTCTCCAAGGAATAGTTATGCCAAATCTCCCACAGTTACCTAATTATAGACTAGTTCAGAAGAGCGAACTTGTACGATGTGCCACGTGTCCCTGTTTCGACCTTTGGCTCTAAAAAATGTATACAATAAACTACAGTCTGTCCTCTTTCTATACCTTTTTATGAAATTTCAATCCGATGCTCAGAGAGAAAGTTATGACGATTTTCCCCAGGTCACCTATTTGGAATGTAATTCAGGAGTCTGCAAAAAGACCAACTTCCTCACATCATATCTCCGCAAATATAGTGCGATTTCATCTCAAATTGATTTTTTTCACTACTGAAACGTCGTATAAAAAATGTTATAACGAAAATGCCACGATGACCTATTGGAGCAGTGAAACCCTAGAATCCAAAGCTCTCATACCAAATATTATGAAACCAGCTCACCAAAAGATAGAAAGGATAGTTGAACACCTTAGAATTCAGCCTCTTCAAGGGGGTAACCTCCTTTAAATTACACAAATGAATAATTCTTCGATGATTCAAATAACGAAACCTCCTTTCTATATATAGGAGTCTAAGGAATTGCAATATAACCCAGCCGACCTAACAATAATAATATGAAGGCACAAAAATAACCATAGAGGGATTCTATGGGGCACAGTGATAACAATGTGGGTACAATAGGGGCACAACAATATTAATAAGGGATACAACTACAATAGTAATGGGGTAATCACTAGTATTATAGGCACCTAACAAGAATTCCTATCCAACACATTCTGGAAAAGTCGTCAATGAACAATATAAAATATTCTTCTCCACAAGGTGACCTTTTCCTTAATGGACCACATAAATCAGTATGGAAAACTTCAAGTGGCTTACTATCTGATGCTTCATTCTCAGGGAAATGTGTTCTGGTTTTCTTACCAAACTGACATGATTTGCATATTGTATTGTCTAGAATTTTGATGTCAGGAAGATCGCAAACAGCTTGATATTTGCATGCTTTCCTTATCTGAGGGAAGCTTAGATGCCCCAATCTTCTGTGCCATAGCCAATGTTCATCATTTTTTCTTAGATAGCATTGTTGCTGTCCTCCCTTGAGTATGTAGAGCTTATTTGGAGTTCTTATGCCTTTGATCAATGTTTCTCCTGTATCAAGCTCACGAACAATACATCCATTTGATCGAAATACTACCTCATTTCCTTGATCACACATTTGACTAACACTCAATAGATTATGCTTTAAGCCATCAACATATATAAGATTTCCAACTTTGACCTTTTCTTTTAAACGAATAGAGCCTTTACCTTTTATGAGTGTAGGGGTGTCATTTCCAAATGAGACCTTCTTTTCCTTTTCTAAGGCACTATATGATTGAAGTTATTCTTTATCACCTGTCATATGTTTCGAGTATCCACTATCGATTTACCATTGATTTTCCTATCCTTCTGCATATAAGACTATACCACGTCTTTCTGTTCACGGTTCTTTCTTTCTCCATGTTTTGGGACCCAATGAAGCTTGCTCCTTCTGAGATGTTTGTCAAAACTTACTCCTGCATTCAAAATCTTCATGACTGAAGTTGTTACAAATAGAGCATTCTATTTCATTTTCAAGAGCAGAAAAGCTATTGTAGGTCCTCTTCGTGATCCCAATCACACACCTTTGATTTTATGCTTCTCTAGTCATGATGGTCTTGTAGGCAACACATTAAGCAGCTTTATGTCCAAAGTTATGACATGAGAAACATTGGCCATTAAAGAAATTCTTGCGATTATCAAAATTACTGACCAGGTGATTATAGTTTCCATTGACATTCATTCTTGAGGCAAATTGAGAATGATTTACCTGTGGTTGGTTGTAGCTTATGTTCATCCTTGAAGTAGATAGACCCCGATTTACCTGGTGATCTGCTTCATGCTTTTGGTGACGATTTTCAACCTGTTCACTTCTCCTTGCTGCATCAAGATAACTTTTGGAGGTGGATGGCTTCTATGCTTGAGATGCTTCTTCAGTATATCCAAGACCTATCTTGATTAGAGGAGAACATTGCACTTTGATAATCTCATCTAAAGTTTTAAATCCTTTAGCAAATCTAAGATTAAAAGCTTTTGTTTTCTAAATATCTTTTCTAAGACCCACAATTTCACATTCTAACTTTTCATTGTGTTTTCCCTTTCAGCAAGTTGGAATGTTAGAGTATCTATAATCATACTCTTTTCTTCTAAACAAATTTTAAGTTTAGAAATTCCTTCATAGAGACCATCTTCATCTATAGCATCCAAGAAATCATCATCTTCAAAAGCCGTCAAAAGTCTATAATCATTACCATGTTCATCTTCATCACTATTTGAAAAACCATCACTGTCTTCATGTGTATAATAGCTCTTCTTACTTACATTCTATTTTATGTGCCATTTGACTGGTTCCTTACCTTTCTCAAGCTTATCTTTATGAGGACATTTGGTTGCATAGTGATAGACTCTTCCACAAGCAAAGCATTTGAAAGGTATCTTACCTCTAAATCTTCCAGAACCCCATTGAAGGCTCTTGACAAAGTTTGATTCTTCCTCTCCTTTTGACGTATGTCCTGACTCATTGTATTCTCCTTTTCTTGAAGCTTTGAATGCGGCTTCTCTCATGTCTGATGGACCCGCTTTTCTCATTTCGAAAGCAGTTAGGATTTCGTGTAGCTGTGACATAGTAATACTCTGAAGATCCTATTTTTCTTCCATGGTAGAAACTTTTGGTTCAAACTTAGAAGACAAAGATCTTAGAACCTTTTCAACTAAAGTAACTTATTTTATCTCTTCGCCCAAGTTTTTCATTTGATTAACAATCTCATCTATACGTAAGAAATAATTAGCCACACTTTCATCATTGTGCATTCTGGGAGTTTCATATTGAATTCTGAGAGATTGTAGTTTTGCATGTTTTACCTGATCGTCTCCTTCATAGATTAGAATGATCTTGTCCCATATTTCTTTGGCAGTTTTGAGTTGAATAACCTTGACAAATTCTAATTGCGATAGACTTACTAATAGAGTATTGACAACCTTTTCATTTGTTTCATACTACTTTTTACCAACCGTATCTATAGGAGTTGCTGATGGAAATCTATATCCTCCTTCCACGATATCCCAAACTTCTGTACCAAGAGATTGTATATAGGTTGTAGTTATTACCTTCCAATAGACGAAGTTGCTCCCATAAAAGATTGGTGGCCTGATGGATGCCTCTTTTTCGTAGTTGCTCATGATGACAGATCTTCCTTCAAGAGTTAAAGCTTCCTCTGAAGGACTTGCTCTGATACCAATTGTTGGAAATAATACTGAGATGGGGGGAGTGAATCAGTATTAACAATTTAACAATTTTTCATTTCCATAAACAAATTGATATACGCTACTTCTGTTAATTCAACCTGCGTAGATACACAATGATGTTTAGAGAAAACCGTGTATATCTTGCAGACTTCTATTTTAGTTAGTTGATCTTAATCTATGTATCAGAACCATAAAACAATAATCAAGTGTAGTAAACAGTACAGGAAATCACACACATGAACAAAAGATATAAGGTGGAAACCCAATGTGGGTGAAAACCACTTGCTGCAATTCGTCTCTATCTTCTTTAATAAGAAACTTCTTTTTACAATATTTCTGTACTGGTGTAGTCTTATATCAGTACACAAGCTTCTACCTGTAGAAGGCTACAACCTTCTCCCATTCTACAGCTTCTCTTGGAAGGGAGATACAACCCCCTTAGCTCTTGTACTAGCTGATGTACTAGTACATAGGTGCTAACCTACAAAAGGCTACAACCTTCTCTTTTCTTCTGGGGACCACGTTTCATAAATTTTCAGACTGGCTCCATCAATAACATCAATCAAACATCAAATATATCTGCATCAACCAATCTATTTTGCACCAACCAAAAAAGAATTGAATCAAACAAGCACTTCTCTGAACGTTGTAACCAGAATAAAGTAACAATAACTAGAAACCAATCCTGAACCCAGAACACTACAGCAATAAATAGAAGTAGATAAAACATATTTTATGAGACGTACACTATTTCAATATGTAGAACCTACGTGCATACGCTGCTATATTAAGGCAAACCTGCGTATACATTGTTTTGAATTACCGAACAAGCGTGTATACGCGCCTTTACTATGGTGAACCTACGTACAAATCTGTAAATATACTTTACCATTTTCAACTATTCAGACATCATTTATACGCAGATCATCAGATTTACAGATCACAACATGCACCAAATATAAAATATCAAAATCACACAAAGATACTTCTCTTCAAGCCTTAAGATCTTTACCCATCAATAGAACTTATCCTTATTCTAGAGCTCAGGTTACTCCTTGATTCCGATCCAGCTATGCACCATAACCCAATGACCAGTATTCTATATCCTGTTCTTCATTAGATATTCAATCCTTAAGAGTGCCTTTGCATAATGATCTCCTTCCCCTTTTATAGCCTTAGGACTTACTCAATACCATAGTCCAAAACCACTTAGAACCAATACCTGGGTTCAACACTTCAGACAAGATACCATGGTCCAAAACAATAGGTCCAAATACCAAGGACCAAAAAACCAAGTTTTCCAAACTGTACATGCTTTTTTGTGCATGAAATTGTGTGTATATGCATACGCACCTTTTGGTCTGTGAATCCCCATGTATACACGGCTTGGTCAATAGGAACTTGCGTATACCTCCTTTTCCTTTATTCTGAGAGCCTGTGAGCCTGAACTATCATCTGAGTGATCTACCGAGTGAGTTTCCATCAAGGACAACACTTGTGCCATAGTGCCAAGCCTGTCTCATAATGTCAACAAACTCATCCTATGCTAAGACCATATCCCACTAACTATAATTTTCACCCGTCAAACTTCTCATTAAATTCCGAACAATTTTGATCACCACTTCAATTTTCTCTCTATAGTTGGTAAGTTGAACTATATAGAAATTTAGATCCCATTTTCGTTCAAAGTGACCAAGAAATCTTGAATCTCTCTGAGAAGTAATGATCATTGGTAAAACATGAAGTCTCACAAGTTCTCTAAAGAATAGAACTCCCACTTTAGTAGCATCACTTTTTTTCTTACATGCAATGAAATGTCTGCTTTTTGAAAATCGATCAACTAAAACTATGTGAGAATCATGTTTCCTTTGTGTCCTAGGTAGCCCCAAAACAAAATCCATTCTCACATCTTTCAAAGGATTTTTGGGTACCAACAATGGAGAATATACCCCTTACTAATTGGCAAAATCTATAGCACTAAACAAACTTCCTGATGTCCTTATTGATGTTAGGCTAGGAATATCTTTCCCTTACTAATGTTGATGTCTTATCTAGGCCAAATGTCCACCCAAGCTTCCACCATGTAGCTCTTTAATGAGATTCAACATCACTGAACCTTATGGAATGCAGAGCTATTCATTCTTAAACAATAATCCCTCTTGGATATGATCACATAAATACGATGTTTTATCTACACTCCAAGTTGTTTTACAAGATCTCCAAGCTTCTACAAAATATGCATCTAATTCATATAACTCCTCCATACATTCCAAACTCATAACTTCCATAGACAAGGTGGTGAGTAACAACATTCTCCTACTAAAAGAATATGCCATTTTGTTTGACTTTCCAAACCTATATTTTAACAAAAATGAATAACTTTATAAGAACGAAACTCATTTATCGTGTATTTGATTTAACTTACGTTGCCTATTGATATATTGTAACACATTTTGATCAATTTACATGACAAATTCCTTTGGTAGAAAATAGTGTATCCACATCTTTAAAGCTTGCAGATTAAGATAGAATTCTTGATCATACATGGATAAATTTTACTTAGCCTCATTCAAATTCTCACTAATGAATGTTATTGGTTTCCCTTCTTGACTTCAAATTGCCTCAATTGTTTTCCTGCTTTCATAATAGTCAAATTGAAATAGTTTGTCAAAATCCCAACTTGTCAAAATTGGTTTCTCTAACCTTCCTTTTTAGATATTGTTAGTATGACAATTCTTAGCAAGTGTACCAAAAATACTTCACTTAATTCACTGCTCACAAGTGACCCTAACAAAAATATCTCGCTGTTTATGTTTTAGATTTGCAATCAAAAAAGAAGAAAACCCTACAACAAAAAGATCATGTGCAATTTAAAACATAGAACAAAAAAAAAATAACCAAAGCAATAACCCAATAGTGTTGGCATTATGATGCATGTATTGTCCTTGATGAAAACTCACTTGTAGCAGAACAATTATATGGTAACTAGATGAATCTACAGGACAGATCAAAGGTGATTGAATGATGGAACAAAATAATGGTCAAAGGTTCGATAAGAAACCTACCAGATGAGTTGTCCTTAATGACAACCTATTTTATGAATGGTCTAATTGATAAAGGTATAAACATGATGTGACAGAATGCATGGAAATTGAGTTTACAGATGTGACAAAATGAAGGGAAGTCCAGAAGAGTCAGTTTATATTTGATAAAGGGCAACTCGCATTGTAACACGTCAATTCAGAGGTAACGGGATAATGATACAGAAGAAAAAGATGATGGGTCAAAGGACGACAGATAAGAATCAAGCAATTGATGCAAAATAATGTTTTAAGTTGTATACGCTCGTTCACCTAGTCCAAATAGCGTATACAAGTGGGTTCACAGAACAAATGACGCATATATGTATACACACACTTTCACAAGAGGAAAAGCGTGTATGGAATGGAAAATTAAGATTAATGAGTACCAAGGGTCCATACCATGGTAATAGCCCATAATATTGAGTGAAATAATGGTTACTTGATCCTGTCGAAGAATACCACATGTTCTAAGTGTTATTTTGGTCCGAGGTATTGAGAAAGGCTAAAAATATATAAGGAGGAGAATATCAAAGTGATAAGTGTGCAAGTGAAAGGGTTTTTGATGAAAACTCCTATCTGAAGTATATTTTATGTTGTAAGAGATATGGTTATGGTATGACCTGAAATATCTTGTGAACCTTTTGATACAATGTTGGGTCAGGATCATGAGACCTGAAATGACTTATCATTATACGATCTAATATTGGATAGGCTAGATCTGAATGCTAACACATGTTTCATCCTCTAAATTTTATGATCTGGGTATTTCTGAAGTTTGGAATAGCTACAAAGTTATAAGTTATTATTTGCAGATCTATACGATGGTTTGGTTTTGTGAAGGCATGTATACATGTTGGTTCGGCACTTCCAGGTTGCGTATGTAAAAGAAAAGTTTGTTGTTCAGAAATGACTAATCTATTTGATCAGTGCTACTATTTTACTGTTGTTTGTTAATCATGTCTTCATTAGATCTGAAAGTAGAACTGATTGTATAAGGAGATTGAGTTAGGTTGATTGATTGATTGAGTAAGAAGGGTGATAATTGTTGCTATCTATTTAGAACTCTGCAATATGACAATACATCTTCAGAATGTCTTTGGGCAGTATAGTTTATGGTTCAGAAATTTTTATGATTCAATATATTTAGAGGTATTTGTAGTTTGGGCTATAAAAAGTAGTGTATACATGTCGGTTGGCCTCATTGAAGTAGTGTATACATTCCGACATATGATTTTTGATGTTGTGGTTGGTTCTAGTTTTTAATGCAGTATTCTAGGTTCATATTTGTGTTTTGGTTAAAGTGATTTGATTGCTCCAGTTGATTGGTTGAATTTTGATGTTTCCTTTTTCTATTCCGAGAAAAAGGATTTCATGCATGCAAGTCAAGTTTCCTTGGTCCTGGGTGGAACTGGTCAACCCAACTACTCATGCATGAGGTTGCTCAACTGCTAGGAGGAAATGCTCATTTCTAGATGGGGGTTGGGCTGGATGCCTAGGAGATTTGTGAAATTTCTAGGTAGAACAACTGACTGCTGTCCAAGATTGTGCAATTCCTGGGTTCAGAAACCCTACTAGGAAGGATTGTGTAGTTTTCTAGGTGAAGCCTGTGTGGCAGGATTGTGCAATTCTAGAGCTGAGCAGGCTGCCAGACAGAATTACGCAATTTCCAGAGGGAAGACTGGTTGTCCTCTAGAATTTTTCAATTTCTTGGGGGAGCTACTTGGCCTGCAATTGGATGAAGTCCAATTGATAAACTTGTGAGGGGAATGCATCAAGCTTTGATCGACAGACTGGCTTTGTGCAAGAAAAACACTGAAACTTGTCTACTTGATAGAGTAAGACAAGGTGTTGCGAAAGGTTGGTAGGGGGTTCCAAAAAAAAGCTAAGGAAAAATTTTGGAGGGTGGTTGCAGCCGCTACAATAAGGTGCAAAAACAAAAACACTACTCAATTAAATAGATTAAGAAAATGGAATGAGATTAGTAGAGGAGGCATTTTCTAGTGATAGTTATGAAGAAAATAGAAAAGCAAGTTATGGTATATATGTACATGCTAAGAAATAAAATGAATGAAATACCATTATCCAATAGATGAGAGATGTAATAAGTGCAATATGTTTGTCCAAATATTTTGCATAGAAGTTTTGTTGTTAGTGTCAAGTATTACAGATTCAATAATGTTACTTCAACACCAACTTGATATAGAAGAGATGTAATTTCTTTTTGGCTACTTTAAGCTTGCAGCTGAGGTGAATAAAGTATAATAATAGAAGAAATGATTCCATTGTTGTTTATAAATGTATAAATAAGACAATATAAAAAAGGTATAAACTCCGTTTTTACAAAGTGGATATCTTTTAGCGTAAAAGTCACAAATGTTTTAAGTCCTATTATTATATTTCCTTTTTTATTATAGTAGATTGTCCTATCTAACGAAAAGGGAGATATATATAGTAATAATTCATCTTCCGACTACTTGGTTATATAAAATAGATTGTGGGATATGATAAGTTATCGTATATAAGGAACTCATTAGAGAAAAATGATCTATTATATGTCAAATCCAAACCTATAAAAATAAATGATATTAACCACAGATTAGTGGAGGTAGAGAGGTAAGGTAAGAAACACAAGAATAGTCGGAAGTAAATATTACACAGAAAAATGATGCAAGATATAATTGGCCCTGAATAAAAAACATTGATGCATATATTTTTCTAGCATCGAATTGTCAACTAAGAATGTTGTATCAAGGGCAATAATTATGCAGAACAAGTACTCACTAAATAAAATAAGGAAGTGACAATTAAATTGTAGAGCACCGATAGGAAGATGGAGAGTATAAATACAACATATATTGAACAATTAGTTGTTACAGAATACATGAAGTAATTGATATTCAAGCTTATCCAAGGAGGAATAACTAGATAGCTGCATGTAATCATGGTATGTACTAATATTTTGTTATAGAAAAAGATGCAATGGAAGGGAATCATATACCATCTCATGTGGAAATACTTGTAAGTCTTATAAGCTAATAAGTTAGAGTAAGTGGTACAACATCCTTATAATAAAATTCTCCATATGAACAAATTGTTCAAAATAAATCTTGTATACAATAGGAAGAATCTTCTAGTAGGAATTAGGATATTTAGGAAAGAACATATCCATGAGTAAGTATATACAAATATATATAGGTGTGTGTGTGGAGACTGAGATAGGAAAGGTTTTAACCCTAGGGATGAGGAACATGTAGTGTATACATAAAAAGAAAATACATTTTAAGGTATATAATTACCAATAGAAAATGGCTTAAAAGACAGATTGAGAACCAGCATCCAACAAAGATAGTGTACAAAAATACTATAGGCACTCAAAGAGGAGTCTTCTTGAGAATATTTAAAATTTAAATGGGCACAACTAAAACCTTTGTATCAAAAAAATAAATTCTAACAACATAACTGAATCTTAATGAAACTAAATGTTATACACTTATAGCCAAGAATTAAAACACCATGGATGGTCTGAATATCATTGCTCAATAAGACTAATATTATTTATAGATGAGTTAATAATGCGTACCAAGGAGATAGATGATATTTTTATCTCCTTAATTGAGAAATCTTGTGAATATATTCCCCCGTGGACTAGAAATTTTAAGTTTAAATATTTGAATACCC
>APFE031383093.1:141307-164233 GCA_000404065.3 Pinus taeda
CAAGTAGAGATCCCTTGACTCTTTTTGAATTTCAGTATGGGGGATTACGCAGTGCATTATATTAGATATCATTTTTGGGATTCAACTGCGTAATTTTAAGTCATTCAAACGTATGACCATTTCCATGAGAGGTAGTCGTAACTGACTAATTTCTCATGATTTTTGAATAGTTCACTTAGCACTCATTGCATCGGGTGATGCTCACAGGGGTGAAGAAATTAGTTAGTTATGACTACCTCTCATGGAAATGGTCATACGTGAATGACTTACTTAATGCAGATGAATCCAAAAATGATATATAATATAATGCACTGCATAAACCCCCCAATACTTAAAGACCATTTTGCCTATTATTTAGAATACTCGTCAATTATATAGCATATATTACTCATTTAAATTAGAAGAATATTCTATTTTCTTTATTAGATAAATTATAAAAGTAATGATAAATATTAACTGAAATCTTAATCACGGTGAAGATTAAATGTATGTTGGTATTTTCATGAAATAAATTATTTACTTATTAATAAAGTTGTTATGTATAGTTGATATATATATTTATATCGGAAATAGGTTCTAATATTATAGAGTTTAATGTTACAAATAGTATGTGTATGTTTATGATTTAATAAAAAAGAATATTCTTTATCATCACAATTGAATGAAAGGATGTGATTAAATCTATTAAGTTAATCATAATATTTGAATTCTTGCCAAACACATCTTCCATGCTTGCAAATAAATGTCCTAAGCCTATCCACATTCATCAACCATTTAACTTATATTGCTAGACTAGTTATATGTTTTCAAATTTAGTTCCATTAGACCTCATTGTAAAGCTAACCCATTTCTCAAGAAATACTAAGAGATATAAAGCTTATTATTTTTCAAGGGAATAAGTGGTATTAAATATTTCTTGCAATGTTTTTGTTAGCATTTGTTAAAAGTGTTAGTTTTATTTATTTATTTTTGAATTAGAAATTAATGATTGATTGGAGTTATTTGGGTGAGGTCCAAGTTCAAATCCAATTACCACTATAACCTCTAGGCTAATACCAACAACCCACAAACAATTGGAATAATGGAGAAATATGCATATTCTCCTAATAATAGTGTTTTCTTATTCTGCTAATAATAGTGTTTGTTGTGTATTTTTAGAGAGTTGGTTGAACTCGTTTGCTTAGTCTTTGTTGGTTGGCAATTCCTATATTCTAGGAATATGTTCAACAATAATCTAATCCTATGTATGTAATAGTTTGTTGGCCCGGTGAATAGAAGTGAGTGTTGTGGTGAGGTCTCCTAAGTGAGTGATTGTCTCACCAGAGAGTTGCATTCCTTATTTAACTTTGTCTTTCATTTTTTGAGTTGATATCAAAGCTACTTTAAGGGTTGTGAGACTAGTGTTGAGAATCACTGGCATGAGAGTCTAAAGGCATGTGAGGCTCGAGTTGTTTGAGTTTGAAGGAATGTAGAGCCTCCTGTGCATATGAGGCAATTCATGGTGCCAATTAGTCAACTGCATGGTGTGTTCTGTGAAGGTTCTTGGCATTCAGAGACTCCTTGAACCTATGATTGTACAAGATACGTATTGAGTAACCTTGAAAGGTTGTGTGTGAAGTTGTATGGTGGCAGAGGAGTGTTTTTTTTTTGTGTTCACTAAATGAGGGAGAGTTCCCCTATGGATTGATTATGTGAAACATTATATAGCATGGAGTTGAAGCGAGGATACAACCTTAGTGGTTAAAAACAAGTGCTTTCATGTTTGTTGTAAGTGTGTGAAATTTGCAGTGGTGGTTGATGACAGTTTCACTATTGTTTATAAAGATATAATCTTGTTGAATAAGAGAGGTAAAAACAACCATTTTTACCTTTTATCATTTCATGTGTCTTGCGGAAATTAAAGAAAATTTTAATTTATTGGCTACAAGTGCATTTAGATTTTGCTTCATTCTCTTGGAGGAAACATCATTTCTTTACTTAGAATATAGTCTTAAAAGCTGCAAAATGTAACTTGATTTCTAAATGTTGTTTCATAGACCATCATCAGGTTATCGCGTGCACCAAAATTTTGGAGTTGTGTTGATCAAAGTTTTGAACATGAGAATACGCCCACACGATGGTTCAATTTCCTATTTTTGTAGAGCCTCTAACTTGCGGTTTAATTTTTTTATCATTTTGCACTAAGGTTTCCTTGACCAACTTTGGTGTTTTGAGGCTAATAAAGTTAATAACATGATATCCTATGTAATTGGGTGAAGAGGTCAATTTGAAAATTTTTAATGGTTGAGTGGCGACATCATCTAGTGTGTGGAATTAAAGTTGTAGGTGCAATTTTTTAATTGGAGAAGTTATTGGACATGCGATTGTGAAGTGACCGTGTTGGAAAGATTATGAATTATGATAGCCTTGATACATGGAGGTGTTTGAATAAGCAAGGAACTACTAAAAAATCAACGACTATGGAATCTATTACTACAAAAGTGCATAAATTCGATTTGATATTACCTAAACCTTTTTTTGTGAGTGTTTTTCTTTCAGTGAAGTAGCTTGAAAAATAAATATGGTTGATCCTCTAGTAGAGTCATACTTAAATGAAGCAACCAAGTTGGATGGAACCAATTACGTGAATTGGAATTTAAAATGCAAGCATTTATGTAAGGATACAACATCAGGTCAATAGTGAGTGGTGATGAAGTGAATCCATAGGTAGTTGCAGGATCTACAACAACATCAATTCAATATTGGGAGAAATGAGAGACTAAGGAGAAAGTGTTACAATTGTAAATGTATGTAAAAGAAAAAACTATACCGCATATCAAAGATGGCAAGACATCGAATGAGATATGGACAATGCTCAAGGACTTGTACGAATCAAAGAATACAAATCAACTCTTGTCACTAAAGAGTGAGCTTATGTTTATTAAATGTAATAAAATGAAAGTATCAATAATTTTATTTCAAGAATTAAGGCCGTTAAAGATAAACTTGGAGATATAGGTGAAGTAGTATCTAGCACTGACCTATTCACTATAACCTTAAATGGAATTCTATATGAGTGTAAATGTTCATCATAGGTCTTGTAGAAATTGAGAAGGCTCTCACTTTTGATGATTCAGAATGCATACTCATACTGGAGAAAGAAATAAGAAGGAATCTTAAGCCACAAAATCTTGATTTGGCGCTGATGGAAAAAAGGAAACCACATTTAAAAAGGAAGCTTTGAGATGGTATAAGGAGGAAAGTCACCACAAGGAGATACATCATTTGGTAAGCCACCATTTGTAAGACCAAAACTAGGTATGACATCTCCAAAGGTCAATATTAAATGTCATTATTCTAGAAAATATGGACATTACTCTAGAGATTGCATGAGAAGGAAATACCATGAGCTCAAACATAGAAATACGAGGCACATTGGTAATTTTGTTGATAAAGGAGAAACAATGAATGATATACCAAAATTTTTAGACTATTTTTTACAAATGTTACACTATCTTCTGAAATAGATGATCCAAATACTTAGTTTGTTGATTCTGGAGCCTCCATCCATATGTCTTGTAATAGGCATTAGTTTGAGAACTTTCATGAAACTAACAATGGTATGAATATATAACTTGGAGATGGTTGTGTAGACAAAATTAAAGGGTATGGTGATGCATCGTTTACATTACCTAATGGTTGTATTGAACTAATTCACAATGTGATGTATGTTCCTAGTATTAAGAAGAATCTATTCTAAGTCTCTACTATAATTGATCAGGGCGTGAAAGTAGAATTTGTAATTTCACATTGTGTGGTGAAAGACATGCATAATCACTTCAAGGTCATTGCAACAAGAGTTATAATAGGATGTTTATATAAGCTCAATGTGAAAATCAAAAGCCATCAAGCATTAGCATCCATGACCATGACATAGAAGATCTTTGGCTTCAAACATATGGCCACATTAACTTTCATGATCTATCACTACTTCAAAAATGCGGCATGGTAGAAGGGATTCCAACAATGAAAAATGAATATTCTACAAGTAAAGGGTGTGCATTAGGGAAGATGCATATGGAATAATTCCCTATTCATATAGATAAAAGGAAAAGGGACGTTTTAGAATTTTGTATATAGATGTGTGTAGGCCTATGCAGACTAGATTACTAGGTGGAGCACATTACATATTTATCAATATTGATTATTGTAAAAAATATACATGGGTATACTTCATGAGAAAGAAGAGTGATGTATTTGAATATTTTAAGAAGTTAAAAACTATGGTTCAAAAGCAAAGAGGAAAATATGTAAAAATCCTTTGATCAGATCAAGGGGGAGAATATATTTCAAATTAATTATTCAAGTACTGCAAATCCCATGGAATAGTACAACAATATACAATACCATATATTCCATAGCCTAATGGACTAGTTGAAAGGAATAATAGAACTGTTGCAAAATGTGTATGGATCATGCTAAAAGGTAAAAATCTTACCAATTCTTTATGGGCCAAAGTTGTTAACATTGTTGTTTACTTGAAAAGTAGAAGTCCAACAAAAAATTTAGATAATAAGGCTCATTTTGAAGCATTTTATGGTTATAAACTAGCAATAAGCCATCTAAGAATCTTATGTAGAAAATAATTATCTCATGTGCCAGACGAAGGCAGAAGGAAACTTGATGCAAAAGCCATCAATTGTATTTTCATAGGTTATTTTTCTTATCATAAAGCTTATAAGTTGTTTGATCCCTGCACACATAAAATATTTGCAAGCAGAGATGTATTATTTCATGAGCTTGCATATGAAGGCCATAAGAATGACAAGTATGATGCATGGCATATCCCTTATGGGTATGCTGATGTTAAAGAGGAAGTAGATGATAAGAAGGAATAGAAAGAAGAGGAAGAATATAGTGACATGGACATATCCAACAACCACAACACAACAAGAGGACTAGATTATTCATTGCAAAGTAGGAGAATAGATGAAAATAGTGAAGTACCAAGAAGGTTGTCTTGTCAAACTCAACCACTAGTAAGATTTAAAGATTGTGCCTTAATGACAAGTTATGAATGTCATAGAACCTTTGAATTTTAAAGAAGCTAATGAGCATAAAGAGTGGAGAGATGTAATGAAGGAATAATATGAGTCTATAATGATGAATGATACTTGGGAATTAACATAATTTCTTGAAAACAAGGTATCCATAAGATCCAAATGGTTGTTAAAACCTAAATTTAAAGTTGATGGAAGTATAAATGAATATAAGGCCAGGTTAGTTGCAAAAATATACTCACAAAAATAAGGAATTCATTATGAAGAATTTTTTTCACCTGCAGCTAAGCTAAATACAATTAGATCGATGATTTCTTTAGCTAAAAAAACTAAATGGAAACTACAAAAACTAGACGTTAAGTCTGCCTTCTTGAATGGGGAACTAAAAGAAGAAGTATATCTTGTTCACCTAGAAGGGTTTGTTAAAAAGGGCTAAGAACATATTGTTTGAAAGTTAAAGAAAGCATCACATGGATTGAAACAAGCACCAAGATCATGGTATGTCAATATTGATTCTTTATTTCTTCATAAAGGTTTTATGAAAAGAAAAAGTGGCCCTAATCTGTATATCAACAGATCAAAAGGGGCATGCTATTTTGATTTATCTACAAGTTGATGATCTTATTATAACATGCAATGCTTCTAAGTTGATTGATGAAGTTAAAGGATAGTTGTCATAGGTATTTAAAATGAAATACCTTGGTGAATTGCATCATTGAAGGTCTTGAGATATGGAGAGAAGGTAGACAAAATTTGGTTACACAAAGTAAGTATACCAGGGATTTACTCAAAAGATTCAATATGGACCAATGTATGGCACTATCAATGCCAGTAGAGCATAATTCCAAAATTTGTAGTAATGATAAGACAAGAGAGGTGGATGGTACATTGTATCATCAACTAGTGGGAAGCTTAAAACATTTCACTACAACCATGCCAAACATAGCATATTAAGTTAGCATTCTAAGTCAGTTTATGGACAAACCTCTTGAAAGCCATTGAAGAGAAACTAAGAGAGTACTTCATTATATAAAAGGAATAATTAACTTTGGTATTAAATATATTGATGATTTGAATGTTGAGCTAGCAGGTTATTTTGATTCAGATTGGGTTGGAAATCCTAATGACCAAAAATCAACTTCAAGATATGCATTTAGCCATGGATCTAGGATTGTGGAATGGAGCAGTAAGAAACAACCAACTATTTCTTTATCATTAACTGAAGTTGAATACAAATCCTTGTGCAGTGCTACTTGCAAAGCAGTTTAGTTGAGGTAGATTTTTGAAGATGTGGCAGAAGTGCAAAAAACACCAACTATTATCAAGTGTGACATCAAAGCACCATCAAACTAGCAAACAATCCTGTGTACCATGAAAGATAAAAACTTATTAAGACACATTATCTTTTTGTTAGGGAAAAGATGTAGTTCAGGAAATCGATTTAGTTTATTTTAATACCATTGAAATGTGGTTGACATCTTTAGAAATCCTTGTAACACCCTCCTCCCATATTTACCCAAGCTAACCGGTCCACCGGGGTAAACATGTGATGAAGAGTTACAATGATATGATTCAAATCCCCATGTACAATTAAGGAAGTGGAACTGACAAGAAAAGACCAATCCAACCTTCCTCAGGAGCTTCATAACCTTCAAGATCCAACCAAACACTCCAGGTGTCCAACCCCTGAGCCAACTTGATGTTTTGTTGAACTAGACCCCCAATCACTCCTATGATAAGCCTTCCATACCACTGGGACCCTCCATTCGCTCCCACAACAAGGAAACCATGCGACTATGGCCTTTTTTAGGTAGTTTTGTGCCCGCGACCTCGGATTCAAAGGCACTTTTTCAGGGTTAGGACTCAAGCCTTTGCCTAAAACTTCATGAAACTTTCAGAAATGATAAATAACAAGATGACAAGGCCTCTAATGCAAAACTTGAACAAGGACTTGACATGAAAAGGCCTATCCATGATAGAAATTCTATCAAACACATCATGAACATGTAATCTACAGGTCATATAAACACATCTAAGCATAGGGACTTCATACTTATCTGAGAATCATCAAGAAGGTATGATGCCCTCTCATAATAACTGAATTATCATCTATTCGGTCATACATTCATTAACAGTTCATTTACTAATCAAAACATGTTGAGAGCCATAACCAAAGTTTGTCATAAACCATGCTTATAACCAACATATAACTAGCATAATAACAATGATATAACAACCATTAAAACCACATATTAATAAGTACATTTACATATGGAACACAACGGGAAAATATGTCTTATTAACATATTCAAAAGCCAACCAAGTCAGAGAATTCCACGTACCACCTGACTATAGATTGGGCTAAACCAAAACTTTATTTCCGCTAATCACCCCTGTGCCATATTCCAAGCATGAATGTGGGACTCACAACAAAATCGAACAAGGCTTCCTCATGCTTTATCGTATATCCCACCAATAGCAGTTAAGGATTTATAGGCCCAAACAAATCATCTATACAACCAGGCTTTACCACAATCCCACCACATACCGGTCCAAGGATCACTAGGTCTATACAAGCATGGATGCCTCTAGATCTCTCCACCTAAACCGTGAAGAATTTGTCCATATCCACCCTCTAGGATTTATTGTATATCCGCCATTCATTGGTTGAGGATTCCTAGTCCAATGAGGGTATAAACAATCAAGCTTTACCACAATCCCACCTTCACTGATCGAGGGATTCCTAGGCCTTGTGTTTCTCCCTGAGACCACCCACTCAATTTAGAAACCATTCAACAATCCAACTCAACCAAGTAAGAGAAACCCCATCACACCATGACTATTCGGAAATGGCAAGGCAAGGCTAAAAACCACTGTCACACTTGGAAAAACCCATGCCAGTGATAGCAAAAAAACAAAATACACACATGCATGTAAAATTCATGCCAAAACTAGCAATGAAATCATACATGCAACTCAATACCTGTAGGTAATCTTGATGTAGCAACTTGATCAAATTATTCCTTACTTGATCTTTTCTTTCCTTTTCCTTATTTGTCCTTCCTTTGATTTCCTTGCTCTAATGCTAGAGTGCTCCAAGAATGCTTTAAGTGTGCAAGAGTATGTGAGAGTAGTGAGAATTGACAGATAGCTCCGAAACTAAACTGAAAAAAAGGTTGTGAATTGATCCTTAGAAACCTTTTTATTAGTGAGGCATCTATTTTCTTCATTTTCCATCATTTTCCCTTCATTTTCCTCCTCACATGCAACTTGTGACCTTTCAACTTCCTTTTCTCCCATTTTCCATTACTTTCATAAATACAATGCCAATTAATGCCTCTTGCCTTCTCAAAGCCTTTGCCATTGCATTCACCAATTTTCCTTAGCCATAATAAAACAAACGAACACCCACACTAGAATGTCATTAAGCTTGGAATAAGTGTCCAATGACCTTGGTCTTATCTTTCCTTTATTAACTTTATTACATGGATTTTTAACCTGGGGCTATTACAAGCCTCTTGGAAAGGAAAATTTTGAAGTATTTAGGAACCCGTTGGGTGTGGTAGAGAACACATTTCTCCATTAAGGGGGAGTGTTGGAATAATCGGGAAATATGAATATTCTCCTAATAATAGTGTTTGTTGTGTATTGTTGGAGATCTAGTTGAATTGTTTTCCTTAGTTAGTCTTTGTTGGTTGGAAGTTCCTATATTCTAGGAATCTATTCAACAATAATCTAATCCTACATATGTAATATTTTGTTGGCCTGGTGAATAGAAGTGAGTGTTGTGGTGTAGTCTCTTGAATGAGCAATTGTCTCACCAGAGAATTTCCCTTCTTGAACTTTGTCTTTCATTTTTTGAGTCAAACAAGACCATCTAAGTAGAGTCTAGGCTAGGAATAACCTTCCTTTTTATGAAGCTAATTTTTTTATTATGGATAATTCAGAGAAATACATATTTAAATAGTCAATGCATACTCTGGTATCTGGATAGTGAAATCAAACAAGTGGAAATGTTTCAAGATCTTAACTAATAGAGGTTGAGGTATATTTTAAAATGAAATATGCATTTTTTTTTAAATTGATAACTTCTAGCCAACTAGGATATTTAGGTTGATAAGTTGAAGATAAAAGACAAAAATACTAAATTCAAAGAAAACATGGAGATTAAGTGGATTTAGATTGTTTCACCTCAATGGGTTCTTTCCCTTGTTGTGTAGAGCTCCTTGGATTAGGCATGGGACCCAAACCGGTCTCAACAATTTCCATTCTGTAGTCCAAGTCCTTCATTTGAAGTTGTAACTCATCCAACATGAACAATATATCATGTTTGGCATCATCATGGTTTAGTAGCACCTTCCCCAGTAATGAATTCATTTGTCAATACAAATCTATTGTGTACAAATATTGATTTTTTCTCCCTCAAGTGTTCCCAATGTTTAGGATCCACATTGCCACTTCAGCTACAATTTTTGTGTTTGAGAGACACCCTCTTTCCCCAACAATTTATTGCTCTACGTCCTCGAGTTTTTGTTGGATATTAGATAGAGTCTGCTCTTGGAACTAATGTAGAGAGGTTCCACCCTAAAGCGGGCCCTTGAGCCTCCCCGATCTTCATAGTATATTGCTCCTCACTTTGAACATGCGTGTTGGTGCATCATTTCTGAGATAGGTCCAAGGATGAGCCTCAAACTTGAGAGAACCAATGAGGGCAGGCCACTGAGCATTGCAAGGAACAAGTAGATACATGGCCAACGCAAACACACTCTACTTTGTAATCCCCAGGAAAGAGTCCTTCATGTTGATATCAGTAGGCCACATGAGGGGTTTGAAAAGTAAAACCTAGTTCCTGGCACGTTGTTTTAGAGAATGATTGGAGGGGAAATTAGCCCAAGGATTTGATAGAACGACATACTTCCACTAGATGCTTCATAAAGAAATATTCCCTTTGAGCAGCTCCAAATGTGGGAGAAAAACCCCAATTAAAATGAAAACCGGACTTGAATTTTGCATCATCATTCTACTATGCAGAGTCAGACTCTCATAATCTGCAATTGCAATTGCATAGTATGAAAGAGCAAAATAGTGATGTCACTTGTTATAATTATAAAATATGATACCCAAATATAAAATTTAATTATGTCACTATGACACTTGAGTGAGGAGTAGCATGACACACTACTTTTCATTATTGCTTAGTGAAATAGTAACCATACCACCCTCCCACTTTTCACATTTCTCATTACAATAAGCCCAAAAAAACTCTAATATTAAATAGAAAAACCATTTATCTAGCAACAATTTATCAAATAAAAAACAATCTAAATAATTTATCCAGCAACAAAATGTTGTCACTGAACTGTGCTAAAAAAATACTTACTAGGATATTTATTTGATTTTTTTTTATAATCGCACATCTTCGAAAATCCGTTCTAATTTTCAGTATTGTAATATAATTTCTTATACTTTCTCATTCTTATCTTTTGTTGGCCATTTGCTTTGTAATAATATTATGGTCCATCCATTTCTGTCTTTGCTTTCCATGTGAGATGGACATACTTTGCATAATTGGTAAAGGACAATGCATTGTAATGATATTATGATCCATACATTTCTGTCTTTGCTTTCCATGTGAGATGGACATAAAATAAAATAGTGTGGGTTAGAGAATAGTTTAATTGAGTAATGTGTCACTTTAATTTAGAAAATGTATTATATCTAAAATTATTTTAATTTATTTAATATTTGCAGTATATATATTAAAATAGCCCTATAAAATAAAAGGTTAATAAATATGGATACATATCAATTTACTGTAAACATCAATACACTTTATTTATGATATATCTAATATTATCAAGATTAAATAAATTAAAAAAATAACTTAGAAAATAATTTTATTTTAAATTATTACTATTAATTATAAAAAGAATGAATATATAAGTTAAACATAAATAAATATAAAAATATATGTAATACAAAAATTATAATAAAGCAATAACAAATAATAAAAGTTGAATGAAATTTGTGATATGATATTTTTATAATCAAAATGAAAAGAAAAAGGGAATAACTAGAAAGAATGTCTCTGACCTTCGCATTACTAACCTTTCCTTGGTGGAGGTCCCCATTATGGTATCGGATGCCCCTCAGCCTCTTAGAGCAAGCCAGGCTGACAATCCCTCCCGATGACTTTTCTCATTTCTTTAAATATCCGGGGATTGGGCGGCCCCCACAAATTCCAAGCGCTCAAAATTTTTTTGTTTTTGGCACGACCTAAAATCGTTTTTATTCAGGAAACTATGCACCCATGCAGGGTGTCTGTTGATTACTACAGGAAAATGTACCCTTCGTGGTACATGGTGGCCACCGGGGCAAATGGGCTTTCGAGTGGCCTTGTTGTCTTATGGGATCCCCTGTGGATTAGAGCTAAAGCCTACAAATGCTGTGCAAGTATCTTGATTTCGGCTAAAATCAGAGGAAAAGCTAGAATTCTAAATCTTCTCAATGTTTACGCCCCATGCAGGAATCGGGCCCCTTTTTGGGACTCGCTGTTTGTGTCTGATATTTTAGATATGGAATCTTTGCTGATTGCCGGGGACCTGAACTTCACTCTTACCTCTGAAGAGTGCTGGGGAACATGCAGGAAGAAGGATCCCCTATTGGATAAGATAAGAATGGAGCTTTTAAATAGGAATCTAGTGGATGTCCTACCAGAAAAATTAAAGCCGACTTGGGAAAATGGAAGGATGGGATCGGCATATATTGCGAAGAGAATAGACCGTTTTCTCATCAAAGCAAACGACATTGATTATTGGGGCATGCCGGTTTCATCTACAGCAAACGAGCATATGTCTGATCATAAGCCCATCATCCTGGAATGGAGATCTCTTCAGAACAAAAAAGAATTCTATTTTAAATTTAACAGGATATTTCTTGAGGATTCTGCCTACAACGATGTTATTACAAACAGCTGGAAGGATCTGAACGGTACAGAAGAGATGGTATTTCTCACCTTCCGTGAGAAAATACAACGACTTAAAAAAATAACAAAGGACTGGCAATACCGAAAGATTAAGCAGGACAAGCACGAGCTCTCAGGAATACAAAAGGAATTGGACGTCGTTTCTTCGTCTTCCTTACACACGATGCCGCTCAGCAAAAGAAGATCCATTAGGGACCTGGAAAAAAGGAAGCAACAGCTACTATTTAAGGAAGAAGTTACGTGGCGGCTCAAAAGTAGAGCTCTGTGGCTCAAGGAGGGGGACCGCAACTCTAAGTTCATCCACACCTACGCGAATGCTAGGAAAAAAAAGAATGCTATATGGAAGATAGAAGACGGAAAGGGCGGATTTTATTACACACAAGAGGATATCACAAAGGAAGCTACAAGAGTCTTTCAGGATCAATATAGAAGAAAACAAAGTAATGCATCAGATATGCTATGGGCTGCAGAACATGTGCCTGTCATGTTCGACGAATCTTCATACCAAAATTTTATTAAACCTGTTACTGAGGAAGAACTACATGCGGCCATGAAGGTATCAAAGAAGGATAGAAGTCCGGGGCCCGATGGGTGGCCCATCGAATTCTTCCTACACTTTTATGAGCTTTTTAAAATGGACCTTCTACGAATGGTCGAGGCAACTCGAATGTCTGGTAACATTCATCCGGCTATCTCTTCAACACTTATTGCACTCATTCCCAAGAAGGACGCCTCTGCATCTTTACAGGACTATAGGCCGATTTCTCTTTGTAACTCCATGTTTAAAATTATTACAAAGATCATCGCGGAAAGACTAAAACCGATTTTTAACCACTTTATCAACAGGGAACAACATGCCTTTTTAAAGGAACGGAACATCTGGGATGCGATGGCGATGGCCCAAGAATGCCTCTACTCTCTCCGGTCTATTAAAAAAAAGGCGGCCATTCTCAAGGTAGACCTGAAAAAAGCCTTCGATTGTGTTGACTAGGGCTTCTTAAGGTTCTTACTGGTAAAAATTGGTCTAAGAAGGAAGGGCATCGAATGGATCATGGCATGTGTCGAAAACATAAATTTTTCTGTCATCATTAATGGTTCCCCCTCACCTTTTTTCACAGCTGAACGGGGCCTCCGTCAAGGCTGCCCGCTCTCACCGCTGTTATTTATATTGGTCATGAACTCTCTTAGTATTCAACTCAACAGAGCCACTTCAGCGCTTGACTTATGCCCAATCAAGATTGCCAAGGATTTCTACCTTTCCCACAATCTTTTTGTGGACGATATCCTCGTTTTCGCCATGCTGCAAAAGGCTTCCTGGAAATGTATTTTAAATATATTTGAAAGGTTTCAGACAGCTTCTGGCATTTGTATTAACAAGGACAAATCCAAACTCTTTCACAATGAATCAGACTTGGCCACGGCTTTATGGATTGCATCTCTCTTCGGAATTGAAGCAGTGCCTATTGAAACAGGCATGAAATACCTCGGGTACACTCTTAAGCCGAAGGGTTATAAGTTAGGCGACTGGTCATGGATTTTGGACCGTTTTTATAATAGAATATCTGGCTGGGAGTCAAGGTTCTTATCATTAGCAGGAAGATTAACCTTAATACAGGCGGTCCTGGCTCAGTTGGCCATATACTGGGCGCATTTATTTTACCTCCTAGCAAAAATCATAAATAAAATGAAGGCATACGCAACAAATTTTCTTTGGGGAGGAAAAACCTTACAATCCAAAATTCACTTGGTCAAGCTGGACTCCATTTCTAAACCAAAGAAAGTGGGAGGTTGGGGCATACTGGATATGAGAAAGATGGGCAACGCGCTTCTGTGCAAATCCTACATTCGGGGTATATACGGGAATAGCCCATGGAGCAAATTCATCAACAGGAAATATCTCAAGGGAAAAGGCATTGAATATTGGTACAGAAGGAACTCTCTGGGGATCAAGCGAGGATCAGCCATATGGCTCAGCTTCCGAAAAAACAAATCCTTCCTTTTGAGGAACTTTCGTTGGTCATTATTCTCGGGTGCAAATGTTTTTCTAGGAAACGATTTTATCCATAATGGACTGTCCAACCATCCCCATCCGGATCTGCTTGACTTTCTTCAAACGAGGGGCATCTTTACATGGGATAAACTTATCAGCTCTTGGGTCAACTTCACGCCTGTCTGGAAGGAAGCTGTGGATCTCTCTATGCCCTCTCACATCAGCTTACTATGGGATTCCATTCGACATGTTCTGCAAGGTATGGCTTTCAAACGGTCGAAGTTCAAAGACGTTCTGTTATGGAGTTTGCCACATGCGCCTTTACCTGTCCGGGTCAAAGACATATATGCCTCTCTGTCCATTATGCCAGTCTCTCCTATGGAGCCGTTTTTTCCTCCCTCTCTATGGAAAGCCGCATGCCCCATCAAGATGGTTCTTTTCGCTTGGCTCATTTTTTGGAATAGGAACCTTACTTGGGAGGTCTTACAGAAAAAGGGATGGCAGGGATTTGGACAATGCACATTCTGCAAGGCAGCGGAAGAGACAAACCTCCACATGTTCTTTCAATGCCAAGTGACTCTACACATATGGTATGATCTTGCCTTATATTTGGATTTTCCTTACATTGTTTTTCACTTTGTACAGGAAGGCATTTCATGGTGGAGCTCTCAATCAGTCTCCAAGCGCTCTCTGTTTCTCATTGCCTGTTGGAACATCTGGACATGGAGAAATGACTCCATTTTTTCCAGCAAAAGGAGGCCTGTATCTTCCATCTATCTCGGCGTTACGTCCCTTATGGAAGTTCTGGGGATATAGCTTTTCTCTATCCTACTATTTTGCTACACTACGTTTCGTGCATTGGTCTTTTGAAGTAAATGTCTCTTAAAACATAGACTATGTCATATCCCGACACTTTCTGTTTTATCTGCTTTCTCTCCACCAATCTCTGTCCTATCTGCGTATAGGTTTTTTCATCAGGCTTCACACAGAACATATGAAACTATTTTCGGAAGGTATGTTGATGGAGGATCTGTCACTCGCCTATCTTTTCAGCTCATGGTTTTTCTTCAAAAAAACCAAATATATGTACAGCGTACAAATCAATAAAAAATTTGATTTTTCAGTTGAAAAAAAAAAAACTACTTTGAAGATAACCTCAATATTATATCTTGATTAAAATTAAAAACATTTCATGAATATTCTATGGAGATTAAGCCCTTACCATTCATCTAATCATTAGTATAATAAAGAAAACATAATAATATTTCATATTTGTCATATTTATTTACTATTACAATTTGAATACAACATGAAGAATATAATTTCACATATTTTTTTAGAAAATATTAAAAAAATATGTTTTTTAGTAAAAAAAGATACTCCAATTCAAGCTTCTGTGATCCATACCATAATGTATAAAGAATTTTTTCGACCCAAATCTTCAATGTAACTTCTTCAAAAAAAACTCTTTATACATTAAAAAAGATACTATTTAATACAATAGGTTAATAAATAGATAAATCACATTTTTAATTGAAATATGAGGCATGGAAATTTTATGAAAAGTTATAATTAACTAATGGAAATTTTAAGCATAAAATTGAATAAATTTTACATAATGTTAAAAAAAATTATTGGAAAATAGATAGTACTCACTTAATGGTTCACTCCATTATTCATATGCTCCAAGCTTTTTGAGCATAGGAATAAAATCTTAAATCAAAATAAATAATTTATTTCTTTAGGTCCGATAGACCAATGTTTGGTCTCACGTTAACCATCATCGTCATCATCATCATGATTATTCTCTTTAGTACAATATAATTTAGTTATTAAATTGTGAAGCTATTATTATTATTACTCTTTTATTATTTATTTAGTAAAGTAGAAGTGTTTTTTGAGAAAATTTAATTTAACAAAAAATATATATAATTTAATTATTAATTGTAAAATGATTATTATTTTTAATTTTTATAAATGATGTTTTTATATTATTATTATTATTTATTTTAATTTTAAATTTAAATATTTTTTATCTTACAATAAAAATAGTGTGGTGGATAATCATATAAATTGAATATTCATTTTAAGATATATCTTATATTACTAAAAAAATTAACTAATTTATAACCTTCTTATTATTATCAATTATAAAAAAAAATCAATATATGAATTAAACATATTTACGTATAGAAAAACATTTAACGAGATTCTTAATCATGAAGATTCACCTCATTTTACCATGGAGATTATTAACTTGTAGAAAGACTTTGTTACATTAGCATGGTTACAATGACATGCACCAATGCCGTAGCTTACTAATACACATGCTAAAAAATCCGTAACTCATGTTTATATAAAACATATTCATGTGACACTTCAATGGGTGGCTTATAAGAATGAAGGTGGGAGAGGGGTGGAGGGTGGGCTATCGTCATACCATCTATCCAACGGACTGAGGGACATGGCAACATGCCATGGAGAATGTCTTAATGATGAGATGCTCTGACAAGAGGCAAACCATTATCACCCAACTATGATAATGTTATTGGAACTAAGATGGTGGTCATTTCGTATGCATGTTATTCAACATCTCACTCGTATGATGGTAAGGGGTGTTACAATATCACCCATGTTGCTTAGTATGCAACAATTCAGAGAGGTGGTTCTTATGGAGAGAGTCTTGTAGGGTTTGTTGAGTTTGGAGTATGCAACTAACGTTTAGGTTTGGGATGCTGGGACACCCAAATTGACTCTATTGTGGCTTTAACTATTGGAAAGTTTCCTGCAAATATGACATTTCCACCTACTAAGGAAGGTGTTTCCCTTAATTCTTTGCTACAATGACTTGGAATCAGTAATGTTATCTTATAGTTCAAAATCATTTTTTGTTCTTTGTTGTTGTTCTCTTGTAGGTTTGTCAACACCTGGTTTACTCAAAAGCTCAAGTTTATCGCTTTTCTTCTCTCTCTTTACTCCTCCTCATGGCCTTTTCTTCTAACCCTTCCCGCCTCTTCTCTCATGGGCCCTTTCTCTCATTCATGGATTTCCTCTATCTCTCCTATCTTTCAGCCTCCCATCTTCCCATTCATGCCATTTCTTCCTCGCTTTGTCTTGATTTCCTAATCATGTCCTCAAGCTCTCTTGAGTTCTCTTCAGAATTTTATGTTCTACAATCTCTTGGTGTTTGCCATTGTGGGCCTTTCCTCCTTTCCTCTCCCTCCACTTGAACTGATTTTCTAGGATTATATCTTGGGAGTCTCCTACGACGATGGCAACATTTTATGTCTCGAATGATGTGGCACATATTCATTTCAGTAAAATTCCTTAGACTATCCCAGCCTCTGGTTGATATTTTTATTTCTTTGACTTGTCTCCCGTGCCTAGTTAGACAATGAGAGTTCTGAGCGGTTCCACCTATTACCAAAAGTGGACCCATAGGGGGAAACAATCGCATGAACCATCATCTGGAGGATTTTTCATCACACTATCGAGAACTCATGCTGATACATATTCAGGAAGAAATTACAAGTGTTGAGGGTGAAGATTTAGCACAAAGACATCCAAAGGTTCTCACTGAATGGGCATATTAGATACTAGACACTGGACACATGAGATGTAGCTTCAACCAATATATGCAAAATATAGATCTCTATTGTAAAATGAATTTTCCACTTGGTTGTGCACTTTTGGACCAACACGATCGTCGAACAAATATTCTCCACTCCTTTGAGCATCTTCATTGGCATTTGAGGGACTTAGATCGAAGGATGGAGCAAATTGAATAGTATCTCAACATTCCCCTATCAGTAGGGGAAACATCCAAAGACACTAAAGAGTTTATCAAAGTCATAGTCTCAGATCCATATCACTCTGCTTAGTGTTTTATGTCAATGTTTCATGTTTCCTATGTTTTAGATGTATTTCTACAAAGTTGTTTAGGACAATATCTCAATTTTGTTATGTTTATGTTTGTCGCTCTTAGTACTCAATTGGCCCTCTCCTCTCAGCAGAATAAATTTTTGGATTTGGTTAGATATCCCTAGTGAGAGATTAATTTGAATGTTTCCTCTTAGTGTTTGAAGCCATTAAAATTTTCACCCTACAAGAAAAAAGACATGTCTATAGCACATTTTTTTTAATTACTCAATTTAATAAAAAATTGTGTTGATGACGTAACTACTTTTGAAATAAACATCAACCTTTAATATGTAACTACTATTAAAAATATTTTAAAATATTTCATAAAAGTTAAATACTTTTATTTACTTAAATAATTATCTTTATCTACTTAAATTAATTAATATTAAAACAATTTTTAAATAAAAAACATTTTAAATAATTATTTTATTATTATATTTATCTTCCATCTGAAAATATGGTTCCATTATCATGATAATTTAAAAAAATCCTATTCCTTAAAAATAAAAAAATGATCATTACATATTTTAAGTTATATTTATAAAGAAAGTTTAGATATTTTAATTAAAAATTACGTATTTTAACGTGTATATATATATATGAAAAAACCTTTTTCATTTTAATGAAACGGTATTATATACTCTGGAATATTAAAAATAGATTAGTTACTCTATAAAGGATCCTTTTAAAGCCGTTTTGATATATAAATTTAAAATAAATGATATTAAATATAAATAAAAATTTTAATATCTATTTTAAATAAATTTATTTATTTTACAGGGATTTTATAGCTAAAAGATATGTATTTTTATAAATATTTAATATGTAAATTTTAAAATGTTTTATATAAAGTTGATATATAATATTTTAAAAATAGCAATTTAAAAATATTTTAATATTAATCATGAATAAATTTTGATGGGGTATTATTGTTGGTTTAAATGTATGTATGGGATGACATAATAAAGTCTATGCTCTCCTCTCCACTTTTTACATGTCACTGCTTATGTCAGAGTTAAATGCACCTCATCAATTAAGGCAATTTGCAAGTCGCACTAAAAGAACCTTAATTCTTTCTCGTGCCATGTTTTCTAGAGATTTTATTATAATGTTAATCCTCGAGAGTGTAGAAATTCTCACTATAGATCAACATATTATGCAATATACTAAAGCAAAATACAAGATCTACTTCTACAACAAACTTTGCAGAAGCTTAATCGAATATGAGAAAGATCAAATAGAACACATAAAACTGAGAATGAGAAATTCAAACACACATGAACACAGAAGAATAACCAGGGGAAAGGCTCATCCTAAAACCCCTATCTCTGTATTATCATACAAGCCGAAATATGTTCAGATTACAAAAAGAATCAACTCACAAGTTATCTTGCTCTCTCTATAATCCAACTGCTGCTCATAGACATTCAAAGGCTTCTCACAAACCTTCTCCTCTGCCCTCCAAGCCTCCTATTTCCTTGCGCAATTTTCCTTGGGGTCCAGTGCTACCACCTGTGTGAATTGACCTCTTCACACACTCACTAATCTCTGATCTAACTGCGCAATCCTGAAGGAGATAATTCCTTTTGCATGGATGAATTTCCTATATAGGAAAAATCCTCCAACTGATAGTACATTGTCCCTTCCTCTGATCTCAACTGAGTCTCTAACTGAATTGACATGCATGAGTTATTTATGAGAGAATATTCAGTTATCTGGAGAGCAGCAGTTACATGAATGCAAGCATTAACTAACTAAACTCACAATTAACTCCACAAACTGTTGGAACTAATCTAACTGGACATAAACTGATCTAACTAATTACAACTCAAATTACAACTCATCCTTATCTCTTTAACTGATGGATAAATTCCTCAATCATTGGGATAACTTTTGCATGTCCTCACATAGACTTCATGTTTGATTTCCTACAACTAATTACTCAAGATGAATTAATTAGTTATTTTACAAACAATTGCTAAGATCAAATTCGAATTTTACTTATCAATTTTAGTTCAGGGACTAACTAAAACTGGAATCCATCCCGAAATGCTATTTATAGTAATGCTATTTTTAGCACTTCCATTTTTCATTCCTTGTTGCTATGTCCAACACTGGTACCTGAACTGCTATTTATAGTGATGCTATTTTTAGCATTTCTTGTTGCCATTTTCAACACTCCCTCTCAACAAGAAAGGCATTCAACTCGAACTCGATCCTAAACCTTTGGAATGTTCTGCATGCAACACTTCTCCCAAGTGTTATTGCTCCAACAACTCTAGAGACAAAAAAATCTCCTAACTGACCTCCATGTTGGTCTAGAAACATCCTCTGATGCTGAAGTTTCCTCTGCCGCTGATAAGTGCTCCCTCTGTGACCTCTGAGCTGTTGCAACACTCCATGCATCTCACACCATTGCACACCTCTCTGTGCCATCCTGCACTGGTGCAACACTCCTGTGCCTCTTGCATCGCTGCAGCTTGCTAGCTCTACACAATCTTGGGACTCCTGCACTGTAGCTCTCTCTGCACTCCATCCACATCTGTCTCTACCCACTCAGCTAGTCCTGCTACTCCTCGTCGAGGCTCCCATAGCAAGGTCTAATCAAAGAGGTTGGGTACCTCAATGATCCTGCCCCTATTCCAGCCTTCTTGGAACTGCCACTCCACATCGCCCCACCTATGACCTAGAGGTATGGATGCATGTGATCCCTCTACCCACTTGGCTCGAAATTTCAGCCTACTAGAGTTCTCTGCATGAGTCGATGTCTCTACTCGATCTCCTCTTGGTTTCTCCAGTTGTGGTTGTTCCACAACATCCTGAAGCTGCTTCACCAATTATGGCTCCTCCATAATTGTCTGAGACTTCTTCTGGCACTGCATGTTGAGAGGTAATGTACTCTCCCTCTCAACCACCAAGTCTCCATCAGTCGTTGTGCTCCTCAAGGCATTGCATGCATCTTGAACCTCAAGAGCATACAAATTCTTGACTCGTGAACCAATTTGCTTCACCTATCTCATGGTGATGTGTCAAAGGAAAACCTTTCCCTTACTGAAGACTACATCATAGCCTTTGTCTTCTAGAATTGGGATTAACACCAAACATTTCTTCAATCCTGGTACATACTTGACATCGGTCAAGGTAATGCGAGCTCTATGCTCCCTCTAAAAAAAAATTGTGCCTACACTTGAGACATTATACTTTTCATCATTACCCATTGCTATGAGTATCTGAAGATCTTTCTCCTCCAAGGTACTGAACAAACTCTTGTCGCTGATCATGTGGAAAGAAGATCAAATGTCAAGAAACTAATCGCATCCCACCATGGATGAAACCATGCATGTGAAGAGGGTGAAATCTAACTCGAACTATGAGGCCAATGCCTCACCTTCAGATCCTTCCTTGGATCCCATCTTGGATTTCTTCTGTAGACAATTTGTAGCATAATGGCCCACTTCATGACAATGAAAGCATCACACTTTTGATTTGTCAAACTTCTTACCACCATGGGAAGAACTAGATTTGGAATGGGACGCCTTCCCTTTCCCCTTCCTCGCCTTACTCGCTAAGGCTAGATTTTCCTCATCATCTTGCTTTGATGAGGATCTATCTCTGGTGCTTCTTCTTATCTCCTCCTGCATCAGATCCGACCAAATTCGTTCCCAATCTGGCAGTTTTTCTCTTCCATTAACCGAGTCTTAGTAGCTATGCCAACTCTTAAGAAGACCGAGGAGTGTAAGACTCACCATGTCATCATCGACTGTCGTAATCCCTACTCTTCCAAGCTCATCCCCACAGATGGTGAGCTTGTTCATATATGTAGAGATCATGTCGCCCTTTTCGCACTTGATTTTTTGAAGCTTGTCTTTTAGCACCATCTTTCTCTGATTGCTGTTGTTCTGATATAGATCTTTCAATGTTTTCCACATCGAAAACAATGTCTCCTTCCCATGGAGACTCAAGACTATGTGGTCTCGAACTCCCTCCAGAAGGATTCTCCTTGCTCTAGCCACACATTTCTTCCATTCTGCCAATTCTGTAGCATCAATCGGCTTGGGGACTTTTTGATCAATGAAGTCTTTGAGACCGTTATCCTCTAATACTGCTTCCATGCAATCCTTCCTGTTAGGCCCCTATACTACTAGTGTAACCCCTTATTGTTATTAGTACAACCCACTTATTATATTGATGTACCCATGTAGTGCCCATATTGTTTCAGCCTTTGACTCTAAAAAATATATAAATGAAAACTACAGTCCGTCCTCTTTCTGTACCTTCTTACGAAATTTCAATCCGATGCTCAGAAAGAAATTTATGACGATTTTCCCCAGGTCACCTGTTTTGAGTGTAATTCAGGAGTCTGCAAAAAGGCAAACTTCCTCAGATCATATCTCCAAAAATATCTCACGAAAAGCTCTGAAATTCGGACCCAAAGTTCAGCGCCAATTCTTCTCAAATGGGTTTTTTCTGCGACTTCTGAAACGTCCCAGAAAAAAAGTTATAGCGAAAATGCCACGATGACCTGTTTGGAGCAGCAAAACCCTAGAATCCAAAGCTCTGATACCAAATGTTATGAAACCAGCTCAAGAAAAGATAGAAAAGATAGATCAACGCCTTATAATTCAGCAGCTTGGATAAACGAAGCAAGGGATGAATGGAAGAGGGACGAAGAAGTATGGTCACTTATTCAAAAGTCGCAAAAGATCCTAATTCAAACAATACTGCCAGAAATTGAAGAGGAAGGAAAAATCATATTGGAACCTGGAGCAACCACAGAAACAAGAACCTAGTAGCTACGAAATCGATCAATTTCAGAGTATCTCATCAAGTGGAAGAACTTACCCGTTGAAGATTCCACATGGGAGGACAAGAATTTTATACAGAAGCATCAAGAACTACTCAAGCGTTGAGGACAACGCTTTTTGAAGGAGAGGGGCATGTTAGGCCCCCATACTACTAGTGTAACCCCTTATTGTTATTAGTACAACCCC
>APFE031383103.1:0-13431 GCA_000404065.3 Pinus taeda
ATAAGGCTTCAGGGTTTAATATGGAATTGGGTGTAAGTGCCCTAAACCAGGTTTTGACATCACCGGTCAAACTTTGGACAAAAATCTTCATTCTTACATTATCATCATCAATTTCATAACTCTCGAAATAATCCTGCATTTTCTTTGTATGTTGTAGGGCGGTGCAGGAGTTTGTGCCATCAAAATAGGTAATTTTTGTCTGGTAGTCCTGAGGCATAGCCCCGGGATTAGCAGGCAACTGTAAGGGTGCATATCTATTAGCCATGTTAATGGGGAAAAGCGAAAAAACTGGGGCAACTGGGATAACAGGAACAACCGGGGTAGAAGGAGTGGTAGCGGTAGTGGTAGTAGGGGTATAAGATGGAGGTGTAGAAGAGCTGCTTGGAGAAGAGGGTGATGAACCAGGGGAACTTGGGGTTGACCTAAATAGAACTTTGACAGTGGTTGGAACACCGCTTGGCTGAACTGTTTCAGGACTCGCAGCAGTTGGGTCTTCTTGTTGCTTTTGTTTTCTAATGATCTTAGGGATTAAATTCGGATTTTCAAAAGCAGCTGGGCGATTAGGATCAGGGTTTGATCATGTATGACGCATTTGCTTTTTAGGAGCCAGCTTCTAATCTATCTTTTGGGAAATTTTTCTAAAAAAAACAGGTCGACCGAGACTTTCAAAGGTCGGTTTCTTCCTCTGTGGAGCTGCAAACTAGTTTAGTGAGATTATCTGAGGAAGTCCCCAGCGGAGTCGCCATTATGTTATCACTCAGGTTGTCCCTAGGCTCCTGTAGGGATACAGCCAAGGTAACCACAAACCAATCTTTGGATTGCAGGTTCTAGCCCACCTGCAATCAGAGAGGGCTCTCTCTTAATGATTTAACTTTGTTGATGATGATTTTAGGCTAGTTGTCGGGTTCAGGGGTTTTGATTTTTTTTTTGGATGGAAGATGTATGCCAGGTAGAAAATTCCAAGCAGAGAGGCAAGGTAAGGTGTGATAAGTTTCAAACCATTGGGCATGGAGTCATGGATTAAGGCTTGCTGTTGCGTTTTCTTGATCACAAGAGGATTGTGGAGCGAGATAGCTACACATGAGACAATTATCAATTTGCTGAAAGGATGGAAAGATGGTCAGGAATGAAAGGCAATTAAGAATCTTTCATCAAAATTGACAGGGAGGAGAAGTGAAAGAATGGTTATCTAGGAGCAGTTAAGAATTCTTAAATTATCATTCATAAGTGAAAGAAACAGTGTAAACAAGATCATTTAAGTATGCATGTTCATAACTATTCCTGATGAAAACATGAAAAATTGTAGAAATTGAGACTAAGGTGCAGTTAAGCAAATCCTAAGCTATTCTTCTTTTCTGCAATTTAGATGGAGGAATGATGATAAAACAAACATGAAAAACTAACAGAGTTAAGAAACACTTATTGAACCATGTAGAAGCACAAGAATTCCACAATCACTCATCGGCCAATTAAACACAACAGACAATTTTAGAATCCATGCTTTCAGCAGTCTTTGATTATAGAAAGTATGACAGTTACAGTGCGAGTCTCTGCTTGAGGAAGATATCTAAATACCAAAGATCAAGCAACTAATCGACCAACCTATCCCTACTCCATTTTTCAGGGTGGTATATATAAGAAAAATATCTGAAGTCATTTATTGCAATTGACCCAAACAAGTTTGTAGGAAAAAGCTTTTTCTAAAAACCTAATTGTTGCTGGAATTAAATGCAAGTAAGTCCTTTGGGCTGCGCCAGTGGCAACTGAATCAAGTTGAGTTGATGAGGTGTCCTGTGTGACTTGGTGCAGTGGTTCTATCATAACTGTGCATTGAGTTCTGGTCCACTAATCTTCTGTGAGTTTAATGTGCTGTCATTTGTGCAGGTGAGCCTTCAATGTGTCTTCAATTGCTTCTTGACTTTCAGAGCTTTCGTTTTAATGTTGGATTTGCCTCGAGCCCTGAGAAAATCTCCTCTGATACACTTTGCCACTACATTGATGGTCTTCGCCGCTTCCTGATACTCTTTGACGTGATTTTTGTCTGCATATTTGATCTGATACTCTTTAATCTTTGTTCCTGGTCTCGCTCTGTCTTCAAATTCATTTAATTTGGCAAAATCGGGCAATTTCGGGCTTTTTCGGTGCAAAAAGGGCCATGGAATCAAAATATTCCCTAAAGATTCCCCAATATGGCCCATTTCGCGCTAATCGCGCATCGAAAACTTCCTCCGTTTCTCATTCCGGAGCTCCGAAGCTCGACTTTCGTGCTTGCGCAAATTTTCGGTTTTTTGGCTGCTGACGTCAGCTGTACGGTGGATGACGTCAGCATGCTGACGTCAGCAGTGGGGTCCTCTGGTACGGATATGACATCAGCATGCTGACATCATCAAGGTGACGTGGCAGTACAGCAGGGTGACGTGGCAGAGAGAAGTGGCAGGGTGACGTGGGCCGGGCGCAGGTAGTGTGAGGTGATGTGTAGGCGACGTGGCAGGGTGAGGTGGCGCTCCTGTTACGTGAGGGGAGGGCGGTTTTGGCCTGTGCATCAGACCACCTTTGGTACGGAGGTGGTTTCTGTCAGGGGCGGCCCGATGCAATGCGAGGCTGCCACCTGTCCCGGTGTACGACGGTAAAACCGTCGGACATCGGGTGGTAACCTACCACCACAATAGGGTGCCCGATACGAACAAGGGCCGTCGGATCTGGGGGGGGCGATCCGACAGTGGACGGGAAAGGGAGATGCACGGAGTTTAATAAAAGAGCGCACACGTTAAAGGTTTAATTTTTCGCGGTGCTGTGGGTTTTGAACTTTAGGAAATGGGTTAAATGTGTTTTGGCGCGTTGGAACTTTATTAAACAAACATTAATAATTTCCAAAAAATGCGCGTGGGGGGTTTGCATTTGGAAACGGTTTTCTTTGTGTCTTGGAAGGGGTCCAAACACATGGGAATGGAAATTTATGCAGAAGGAGGGTTCTTACTAAAGTCCAGGTGACTTAGTAATTCCTAGAGAAGTACTTATGGTTATATTTCAACCAGGGGGAGGGGATATTTACATAAGGAGATTATTTACATAGTTTTAGTAGGGGGATGGGGAAAATATAGGGAGTTAAATAATAAGGTCAGTAGTTATTATGGAGATGACAAGAAAGCGCTAAGTTTCAGAGATCTTAGGCTTCAAAAGGGAGATAGAACCTTAAAGAGAAAGTATGGACCCTCCTTGAGTGAAGCAGATCTTCACCAAGGTTAATGACATGGAAAATGATGAAACTAAGAGAAATCAAGTAGATCTTGACCTCTTTTGGGGAAATTAGTCAATGATTTAGGGAAGAGGAAGAAAGGGAAGTTAGTTATGTCTGATTTGACCTCCTCCATATGAAATTGCCTGATGACTGTGACCTGAGTAGAGATGATACTTTAAAACATGGAAATGAACAGAAATCAAGATTTTGCAACCTCAAAACTACTTACCCAGCCTACTTACCTAACATTTTTTCTTCTTTTGGTTTGGGTGCATTTAGACTTGCAAACCCGGCATTTCAATTTTTCTTTTTATGCCTTCCTATCTACAAACTACCCTTATTTCTTCCAAGGGCCCAGATTAAGTAGTCGGGCTCCTTTGTTTCTCTACCTATCTAAGAATCTCACAAGATTAAGCTGTTTCGAAATATTTTCATTCTCTATATTCTAAAACAAGAAATTGAAACCTAGGGAGACCAAGATTAAGCTGTTTGGACCTCCCTTTAGCTAAAAAATTCTACAAAACTGGAATGACTCTTCAAAATTGGAATGCAGTAGATGAACTTTGAGTAGCATTCTTTCCTTGGTGACTGTTCAGCAAATATGGAGCATTGCAGCATGCAAAGTATGACATATTTGGCCTGTAAAAATGTCAATCATGAAATATGAGTAACCTGTTGCAGCAGGAGGCTAACAACGTCAACAAATATATATACTCTATATATATCAAAGTAGCAGACTGAAGGCACTGAATTTGCCCATTTCAGACTCATATATGATATATCTATTCAAATATTTACATAAACCAATATTTCATCCACAGTGGCTAAGAGTAGTATATATCAAAGACTGAAGGCACTGAAATTGTCCAACTCACTCATATATCTACTCAAATTTCTACACAAACCAATATTTCATCCACAGTGGCTAAGAGTATATATGAAAGTAGCAGACTGAAGGCACTGAACTTGCCCATTTGAGACATATATCTATTCAAATTTTTAAACAAACCAATGTGTGATCCACAGTGGCTAAGAGTATCTATCAAAGTAGCAGACTGAAGGCACTGAACATGCCCATTGCAAAATTCAGACTCATATCTATTCAAACTTTTACACAAACCAATGTTCATCCACATAGGCTAAGAATATATATCGAAGTAGCAGATTGAAGGCACTGAACTTGCCCTTTTCAGATTCATATATCTGTTCAAACTTTTACATAAACCAGTCTTTCATCTATAGTGGCTCGTGATTTTCAAAATATTTATGTATGCCATAATAAGCACTTCACGAATCAACTAAGAATTGAAGGCACTTGCACAAAGAATATAATAACAGAAAACCAACGTATTCTTACACAATAATATTATTGATGATAACACTATGCATAAATTGCTATTGCTTTGTTGTAAGCCAGAGCAGGATCTTGATCTTCCTTGGCACAGATGTTACTGTCAGATGGACTGAGATGAATTTTTGCAGCCCCATTATTCAATCCAAATTTATTCCTCTTCAATTTTGGGGCCATGAGAATCTGATAGCAGCCAACAACTTTCTTCTTCTCCTTCTCAACCATCTCACCACCATCTTTCTACTTTTCTTGATCTTTGCCCTGTTCCTTACACGCACTACTGTTGAAGTCTTGACAGCGGGATTGC
Source organism: Pinus taeda (assembly GCA_000404065.3). Lineage (NCBI taxonomy): Eukaryota > Viridiplantae > Streptophyta > Pinopsida > Pinales > Pinaceae > Pinus > Pinus taeda. The sequence goes on from APFE031383103.1 coordinate 4,897, forward strand.
TATTCTTGGGCATCAACAACATTATTAGGTTTAATGGACATTAACTTTCTCACAAACAAAGGCCTGGGTTTGACAGGATTCCCCATCAAATCTCTAAAACCCATAGCCCCCCAGTTGCAGGGATAAATCTGTTCATTCTATGAAGATCTACTCCATCAAGAATCATGGTGCCAAGGTTGAGAATGCCCTATGGGTGACCAGAAGGACGACGGACCTACAGTACCAAGAAACTCATCCCACTGAAATCTGTGCTCCCGTAGCCCTTGAGGAGAGTGGAAAGCAAGACCCTCACAGTGCCTAGCAGGGTATCCCTGAGGCAACCCACAGAGTATATCTCCATCATCACAGCATAGGTTTCACAGTGGAGAAAACTCTCTTCCACTCTGAATATGGCCTTGTCGTTCCAAGTAGGGTTTGCGCCCCCTGTTTTATCAATTTGCATCGTCAGTTTTTTCTTGAAATTGATCCATACAACACAGTAGGTTTGCATCATGCCAAAAAGATGCATCTCCTTCAGATCTTGAGTTGAGATGATGTTAAGCTCCAGCTGTGTGTAAGCTTCCCCCATGATGTAGAGTGAATTTACTGCACAAGGAAACGCAATATTCAGAGACCACCCTGATTGAAATTACAGGAGAAGAAATGCCATGAATGAAATCTTTTGAAATCTGAACATTGTATAGAACTGACATATAAGACAAAACACATCATAGACTCTCTAGCTCATGATGATGAAAGTAGATGGAAATCAGTGGAGAAGGCCATCCCAAATGGTCATGATCGAAGCCAAGAAGCAAAAAAACCCATTCATAGATACAACAATAATGGAACAAACAAAAACAAATTTGTGCCAAATCCATTTGTTGTTTCATTTTAGAATTTTATTCTTGTGATTTCCATTTCAAAACTCCATTACTTAACCTGCACCTATAATCTCAGGCTCTCATATTCATAAAAACAATGTACAAAATTTTGCTTGAGTTAGTTTTAGATTATAAAATCTACCCATTTCAAAACTCCATTGCTTCACCTGTACTTATCTTCTCAGGCTCTCATATTGATAAAAGCAATGTAGAAAATTTTGGTTGTTAGTGTTAGACTATAAAATCTACCCATTTCAAAACTCCATTGCTTCACCTGCACCTATCTTCTTAGGCTTTCATATTGATAAAAACAATGTAGAAAATTTCGGTTGAGTTAGTTTCAAACCATAAAATCTACCCCAACTTCATCTAATGGGCTTGTAATATAGCCTTCTTTCCCACATTTTCTTGATTATAAAATAATGTCAAAGTAAAATGAGAGTTAGAAATTATTTTCAACAATAGTCACTTGCATCAGCTGATTATTATCTCGCTTGGTTTTCATCCTTATGGCTTAATATAGACGGACCATTTTCTGCAAGATTAGGAAAGCCTTGTGAATCCTTTAGTTTCAAAGTAATTCTTTTAGATCACTTGCCTATCTATCTGGAGTCTAGACCTCTCAAAGGAAGAGGCCTAAAAAGATACCATTTTCATTTCAACAGCTACAGTTTGGCAACCCAGACATAGAAAATAAAATCCAGTATTAGTGTAATGAAGACACTCACATTACATGAACAAAAATGTGAAGTTTCAAAGTAATTCTTTCAGATCACTTGCCTATCTATCTGGAGTCTAGACCTCTCAAACGAAGAGGCCTAAAAACATACCATTTTCATTTGAACAGCTGCAGTTTGGCAACCCAGACATAGAAAATAAAATCCAGTATTAGTGAAATGAAGACACTCACATTACATGAACAAAAATGTGAATCCTTTCTAAGAAGCTTCAAAATGTAAAGAAAAAAGCGGAACAACTAGGTTTTTGTAAACATATTCAAAAGAAACATGAACTGGAGATAGAGATGGTTAGTGTTGTAAAAGAAAAAGAATTGATATTGTGGCTTGAAAATGACAGATGTTTCCTTTATACTTTTTAAGTGCCAAGCATAAACCACCTTCCAATCTAAGGAAGGATAACAGTAAGTACAACGAAGACCACATATGCTTCCTTTATACTTCAATTGTCAAGCATTAACCAACATTCAAAAGGTAGGTGCTTCCATAGACTCTATCTGATCATGTGACTAACCAGCCCAACTTAACAGCCATGACAACATCAGCAGATCAGTGGCCCCTTGTGAGGCCACACCAGCGCAACTTAACAGCCATCACAGCATCAGCTGATCAGTGGCCCCTTGTGGGGCCACACCAGCCCACCTTTGGGCAAACCACTATGTAAGAAAATTAAAACTTGGTGGAAACTGTAGCAGCAAGCCACTTTCACCTACCCACCTTGTCTCTCATGGCTAGTCTTCAAATGAATCGAGGAAAGATTACCGAGTCATGAACTTTTAAATGAGGGCATATTATCAAAAACCTTGAAGGAGACTCATGAGAATTTATAAAAGAAAAGAAGAAGTCAGACATGCCTGACTTAGTGGCTGATACAGTGCTTAACCACATTAATCACCCTCATTCAAATACTGGAAGGCATAAAGCCCTGCGTTATTAAAAAGTTCATGAGTTTGATAGGGTTCAAATTCAAAAAGATAAGAAAAAGGAGGTATTATGTAGACGGAAGTCAATAATTCAATGGCTTAGAGATGGTGGAAGAAGTGGTGCCCGTTTCCTTAAAACCACTCAAAATAGAAGGGTTTATAATAAAATTTCTGTAATAGAATACCAGAAAACACAGTAGTAACTCAAATCTGCAAGGAAATCTACTTCAACCTCTACTGACGATGGCGGTTACTGAAGAAGAAATATAGGATGTTGTTTCCCCAAGAAAAGAATAAGCCTCGTGGGACTGAATGGGTTCCCAACTCTATCTTCCTCATAATATGTGGCTTTTAAATAATGTTAATCTTCTTGGAGCAATAGAAGAATCTACGAACTCTGGCAGAATAATGGAATTTCTACCTTCCCGAATGCCCATCGCAAATAATGAGGGAGCTTTAAACTGGACTATTTTAGACCAATCTCCTTGTTTAATACTTCAATACAAGATTATCGCCAAGGCCCAAATCTAGTCTCCCTCCTGAATTGTTAATCAAGTTCAGGAGGGGTAACGGTATGTTTCTCAAACTTGTCCTAGGATTACAAATCTTGAAGCTTCCCACTAGCCATGTCGGATTCCCTCTTCCTGCATTTAGACATAAGGTAGGAAATTTAGCATCAATCACTGATAACTCAACGGAAAGCTTGGCAATTGGATGAACAGATTTAATCCATGGCTAGCAGAGTTACAATTATCCAATACATTTTCTGGATTATACCATCGTATCCAAGGACTTTCTGGATTTCTCTTTTTATCAGACCAATGTTGAATATTTCTCTATCCATGAGATTGCAACTAATATAACCCATGTTGTGGGAAGCCACATCTTTTAAGATTCTCCAAATTTAAGTCTTCTCTCTCCAATTTTGAGGATGTAGCTTTCCGTAATTGTGTTTCATTCTTTTTGGAATTCTAGCAAAATACATCTTTGTTTTCTTTTCTTTTCTGAGGATGTTTTAGTCGAGAGGTTCAATTTACAGCGCAGTATGAGGGAATGTGTAAGTTTGTCCATCAATTTACAGTGCAGTATGAGGGAATGTGTAAGTTTGTCCATCAATTTACAATGAAGTATGAGAGAATGTGTAAGTTTGCCCATCTTTAGGTCGAGTCTAAATATAAAAATAATGTCTACTATAATAAAAAAAAATGAATATATTGTAAAGCAATTAGAACTAAAAAAATGTGTAAGTAAGAAGTTTAAACCTTTTACATTTCAAAAATATTTCAATTATATAAACTATTTGAAGATGCATGTTAAACTAACTTATGTAGATATCAACCTCATATATTTATATATAGAAAGCACCATTCTTAACCACCACATGCTCATACAATGTAACAACCTTCATTCACATCTATGATGCTTCTACCAAAAAAAACCTGCAACTTTCACTTTCCTTCATTTTCTTATTCCTGGTGTTTGTATCCTTCAGAAAATATAGAAAAGACTTTCAAAGTCTACAGTTTCATACACGGTCATTCTAAAAGGCATGGAGAAATCAGCCTCACTGGTGATGGCTTCAATTTCAGGGACTTGAGCAATTACCAAGCCAGTGGGATACTTTTGAATAAGTCTGTAGACTATTTGGAATAATAGCAAATGAAAATTCACTATAATATCAAATGCTACCAAGGTTAGTTGATAACAATCTAGCAGAGATAGTCCCAAGGATTAGCTTGGTTAGAAGATGCTTTAGTGCAAATGGTCAAGGAATTCTCGAGATCAAATGTCATTGAATATCTAGTGGTTACCAGCAGTAGCTAAATAGGGGAGATTGTGGAATCCATAAGAAATTCATAATATGCAAAACAATAACAATACAATGTAATTTTCCCATCAATTCAATCCATACTGTTATGATGCAACACAATATCCCAATACTATAATGTAATTAATTGAGTCATTATGATGTGTTCAGTCTCCAAACTAAAGTAATTAATGCAGTCATCAATAAAATATGGCTTACTAGGAATATGGTATAATGGACTTGTTCAATATATAACAGCAGAAACATTCCATAGAAACTGATATAGCCAACCACAACGACAAGGCCGACGAGTTGTGGTGTCATATTCATGTCCAGCTGATCGAAGATCTTCACCCAATTCATCCAAGAGTTATGTCGGGTAAGGACCTGAACCAACTCTTGTTGTGTACGCTTTAGCCTGCAGATCAAAACCGTGGTTAGTCATCAGTAAATTTTTAAAACTTTCTTGATGAATCCAATTTTCATTAGAACTTTAACCTGCATGAATTTGCATATGCATGTTAATAAAAAATCATCTCACATACCACACCAATCATATCACAAATATGTCTTGGAGCAATACCAAGTCCAGTACAGATTCCACTGGCAGATGGATTAGAAGAAGTGACAAATGGATAAGTTCCAAAATCGACATCTAACATGGTCGCCTAGCCGCCTTCAACCAAAATCTTCTTCCCGCTTGAGAATGCATCATTCATCAAATGAACAGTGTCAGCAATATAAAGTTCTATTCGCTTAGAATATCTCTTGTAATGCTCCACTTCAGTCTCTAACATGCTTTTACTATACTCAAAGCTTTTAAAACGGGATGCGGCATCATGCAAAAGAATATCCAACTTCTCAAGAAATGTATCCATGTGCCTCAAATCACTTACCCGAATACCATTCCGGATTGCCTTGCTTGCATAGCAAGGACCAATCCCTCTTCTTGTCGTTCCAATTAACGACCCTGCAAGTTCTGCTTCTCTCATTCCATCAATAGTTTGATGGAAATCAAATAGTAAATGAGCACGGTCAGAAATCAACAGTCTTCCTTTGCAAGAAACTCCATTAGACTCAAGCCCGTCTATCTCTTCAAATAGTCCTGGAAGATGCACAACGGCTCCATTCCCAATAATGCATAGGGCTTTCTCATTCACTATTCCAGAAGGGGCAAGGTGAAGAGAAAATTTCTTTCCCTCGCTATTGTATATGGTGTGACCTGCATTTGCCCCTCCCTGCGATAAAGATGTAGTATAATCGGTAAATATACTTACCAGTTAAGATGGATTTAACGACAATGAAAAAAAATGGAGGATGGGTGAGTACCTAACAATGGGCCACAATATCATAGCACTTTGCTAAAACATCAACGAGCTTGCCCTTTCCTTCGTCACCCCACTGAGTTCCCATCACTACACACACTTGACTCAGGGATTTAAAAGGATCTTCCACTTTCTCTGCCTCAACAATGGCGTCGGCCTCCTCGACGCTGGCATTGCATTTTATCCTTCTACTCTGCCGTACAATTCGACCTTTAGCCAAATGCAAGTTCACAGAATACACAAACCCTGATCGCAACCCCTACTGCCTCTTCTTCTTATCCTGTGAAAATCCGTGCAAATTCGGAACACAGAGATCGCTAATCAGCACAGATGCCATTTATTCCCACAGACCGCGGATTGAGCAACCTTCAAAACCCCAAATCCCTGGCGGAAGCTATTATCCAATTCAGGCAGATGGCTTTTTTTATCTCGGCGGGTAATCCAGAATGGAACTGGGGTAAAGGGGGTTGAAACTGAAGGATTTGAACCGAAGGAAACAGCTAAACATTCAGGAAAGCCATGGATAAAATTTGCCCCAGAGATTCGATGGAGCCCGTTTCAGAGGTCTGTCAGGCAGCACAGGAAGCAAGAACGGAGAAGACGAAAGGGTACAGGCAAACCTTTCGGGCTCCGATTTAGCTGCATTCAGGCAAGGTTTCAAATATGGCAACCACTCAACTACCTTCCCTTGATCGAACGATTAACAATCTTCTAATCGTCTAACACATAATCTAACGGCACACAGGGATGACAGGTGGATTTTAGGGAAGTTCATTTCAGAGGGAAACGCCTTACGGCGTAATTATAAATCAATTGCTGAGTTATCCATAAAACACATATTATAAACCATATTGGAGGGCTCTGTATACAACTCATATATTACTGGGCTCTCTATACAACACATATTACAAGGATGCCATATATTATAAATCAATTGCTGAGTTCTCCATAAAACACATATTATAAACCATATTGGAGGGCTCTCTATACAACTCATATTGTTGGGCTTTCCCTACTAGTATATTATATAGCCTTAGTGGAATGGAACTGCCTTTTTTTCATGAAAGTCATGGAAATTCTTGTCATATTTTGAGAAAATTTGGCAAGGCTTTTTGTAAATCCAAGTTATAATTGTTAAATTTCAAAATTAGGTGTCTTATAAGTTTTGATGGTGCTGAATCTATTTCCACTATCCAAAACATAATTCAAACATTACATCTACAAATTTTTTTGAAATTATTTTACCCAAATTCTAACCACTTTTGAAGTTCCCACCATTCCTCCACTTCTATTATATATTATTACTGGCCTATTAAAGAGATACATTAATTTCATTTTTTCCACCTACGTTTCATATTTAATACCAAAGGAGAGTATTAAAATACGCTGAATGAACACTGCCATTAGAATGAATGCACGCTGCTATTTGACTTCTGATCTTAAGTCGCCAATAACATTAATAACACATGGAATGATATATCATTAATCACGTAGGGAATTTTGAACCCAAAAAAATTATATCGATAATAATATAATAAAACTCCAATTCTTTGCATATTCGTTCCATATTGCTTAATGCTGGTCCATATATTGGTTAACGCTCGTTCATATTATATTCGTTCAGTATTGGTTAACGCTGGCTCATATTTGTTCCATATTGGTTAAAGTTGGCTCATATTTGTTCCATATTGACTTGTTGCATATGGAAAAGTAATAAGGATTCCTTTATCAACACACTTCTTTATGCAAGTGTATATTCCAGTGAACCACTCATATTTTACCATATCATAATATATTCAAGCGATGATATGTGTCCATGCAACAATTCATAAGGAGGCCGCTATGCATATTGAACCCAATTCGTTAGAGGCAGCTGCATATTAATGATGTGACAAATGTGCGAACGTTGTAGACAAGAGGCCAACACTGTTCTTGAGACCACAATAACACTGGCGGATTATTTGAGTTGATATGTTTAATATTAGCATTTGTACCAAATGTTGCAAAGGAAACGCCGCAAAGCATAAATTGAAGAAAGTAAATAGATCAAAAAAATACTTTGATAAAGAATAAGAATATATTGAACACTCAAATCAATGCCCCATTAACTGGAACCACTTAGTAGACATTCCATACAAAATGGGCATATGAACCAAGAACATTGGTGCATAAGAGAGCCAACTAGTCAGGTAACATAAGTATAAATGGTTTCATATATTAAAATCCACAGGTCTAACAAATCTTGCTTAGCCATTTAAGATATAGAAGCTATCTTGTTTAGCCATTTAAAATATAGAAGCTTCGAAACCTTTGTATATGAGCTATTGTCAAAGGACTACCCTTGTCCTCAGAAGCATTACCACTAGTACCAAGGAGATTCGGACCTTCAAGCTGCCGAACCCCATGTATTTCATTGCCTGATCTTAATGATTTCATTTGGTTATGTAAAAGCCCCATGTATTTCATTGCTTGATCATTATGTAAAAGGTTACACCTTCTCTGGAAATTTAGAGTTGAAAATTTAAAGGCTATCATCATATTTTGGTCTTCAACGCTGATTGGCATGCCACGAATCTGTGGGGTTTTTTTGGAGTTATCCAGGCGACCTTGCCCAATTTTTTGTTTGAAATCCCGTTAGTTTTTGTTGTTGGGGTTTCTGGTTTTTTTTTTTCGTTGGTGCGCCCTTTGGGGTTTCTTGGCAGGCTGCGTGTTTTGCTCACTTGTTGGCCTCTTAGCCATTTTTCTGATTCGTTGTGAGACATTAAATGTTCAGCCTAACTAATGTTTTTAACATAACACGTTCCCATAAATAAATTTACTAGGTGGTTTTTTTTTCTCAGAAAAAATAAAATAATTTAAAAAAAAATTAATGCATTCATT